>OY744612.1:48112808-48117808 GCA_963556255.1 Allolobophora icterica
AGAGGCCGTGCAGTCAATCCCGCGCAGGAAATGGGAATTGGTGGAAGAGAAACGGACCCGATAAACAGTTTCCGCGACGGCGGGAGAAGAGAAGGAAGCGGGGGAGGAGTAGGCGAGGGAAGGGGAGGAGCTAATCTCAGATCTGGTGATTCTACAGAGAATGGGTTTAGTCTAGAACCCTGCGTTCATAAGCATAAGTCCGGTGGTCTCTTGCTCAGTAGTCCGGTAGAAAGGGGCCCCGGTTCAGTTTCGGGTTGTCCGAAGGAAAAGGCCAGTAGCCTACTGTGTGGTAGTCCCACGGACAGGGTCCACAGTCTGGGCTCCGGTGCTCAAAAGCACAAGGCGGGTAATCTGATACCCGAAAGCCCCACAGAAAGGTCCAGTCTCATTTCAGGCTCTCATAGACAAAGAAAGGGTAGTCTGGTATCTCAAAGCCCTCCAGATGAGACATTTAGCCTGGTTTCCGGCGCCCATAAACATAAGAAGAGTGGTGTGGCACCCGTAAACCCTACAGACGGGACATTTAGTCTGGTTTCCGGCGTTCGTAAACAGAGGAAGAGTAGTCTGGTACCAGAAAGCCCTACAGACGAGACATTTAGTCTGGTTTCCGGTGCTCATAAACAGAGGAAGAGTAGTCTGGCACCTGAAAGCCCTACAGACGAGACATTTAGTCTGGTTTCCGGTGCTCATAAACAGAGGAAGAGTAGTCTGGCACCTGAAAGCCCTACAGACGAGACATTTAGTCTGGTTTCCGGTGCTCATAAACAGAGGAAGAGTAGTCTGGTACCTGAAAGCCCTACAGACGCAACATTTAGTTTTGTTTCCGGAACTCCTAAACAGAAGAAAGGTAATCTGGTACCCGAAAGCCCTACAGATGCGACATTTCGTCTGGTTTCCGGCACTCCTAAGCAGAGAAAAAGTAGTCTGGTACCAGAAAGCCCTACAGAGGGGACATTTAGTCTGGTTTCCGGCAAATCTAAACAGAGAAAAAGTGATCTGGTACCCGAAAGTCCTACCGAAGCTCAATTTAGTCTAGTTTCCGGCACTTCTAAACAGAAGAAAGGTAATCTGGTACCCGACAGCCCAACAGACGCGAAATTTAGTCTGGTTTCTGGCACTCCTAAACAGAAGAAAGGTAATCTGGTACCCGAAAGCCCAACAGACGCGAAATTTAGTCTGGTTTCTGGCACTCCGAAGCAGAAGAAAGGTAATCTGGTACCCGAAAGTCCTACAGAAAGGGTTCCTAGTCTGGTTCCAGGCGCTTGTATACAGAGGAAGAGTAATATGGTACCAGAAAGCCCCGAAGAGAGGGGTCATAATGTGGTTCCGAGGGAACCACAAGAGAGATATGGTAGTCAGGTGGGCGGTAGTACCGGCGACCGTGCGGGACAGAGTTCTCTAAGAGAACCCAGTCCGCCAGTGGCCCCTTTACCAAACGGGATGGTGGGCGGTCAGCACGAGACAAGGCCGGAGCGACTAGGGGCGGGTGCGTTGGGCCGATTCAAACTGATTGCGTCTAGGGTTGGGAGTGAGCGCGAAGGGGGAGCTGGCTGGTCCCAGTCGGTGGACCGATCCGAGGGGGCAGACAGCCAGCTGTTCTCCATCAAGGACTCATTCGGTTCTCTTCGTAAGAGGTTCTCCTTCGACGAGACGGCGGCCGAGGAAGCCAAGGACCAGACGATCCTCGGAAGGCAGAACTCTTTGAACTTTGACCCTAATAATAGTTCGACTGGAGTTCGCGGTCAAGTGTCGAAGCCGGCGGGGATGAAGTCGCCGTCAACAGCGGCTGAAACATCGGTCACGGATAACCGGTCACTGGCTGCCAGGAAGAAGAGCGCACTCTTGAATGCCATCGCCAAACGAAAACTGCTCCAGGTAAACAGCAAACCTAGCAATATGTTACATCTAATTGTAACTCCTAGTAACATTCACAACCAACCAATGTATCGCCTCTAATTAGTTAGTCCAATTAAAGTTCACAACCTACGAATAATTATTATTAGCTGAACTTCTCGATCTTTTCATGTTTCTATTCTTGTTTTCCGTTGCTTTTTCGGAAGCGCCTCTGGCGAGTCTCTTTTGAAGAGCCGCCATATTATCTGTTATTATAATTACCTGTAACAATAGTCTCATTGTTAAGAAGCAAACAGAATAGAATATGCGGCACTTCACAGACGTGTACTTTTACAGAAGGAATAGGTTGGTGCCTCTCCTCAACTCCTTGCCATGTTTTCAGCTTCCCTGAACTAACACTGACCTAGGTACCGTAAACGAAAGGAGGCAGGTAGAAAAGAGGGAACAGAACAGATTTGGGGTTGGGACGCAGGAGGGAGATTGAATACCTGTGAGTGAGGCTGTTCCTACTATTAGGTACAAGAGGAAGGAGTACCATTGTCTCAGAAACACAAGACAAGTTTTTATTCCGATGATATTTTATACTTTTAGTGCTAATGCACAATGTCGGATTGAGTATTGAACTGATCAATGACTTATAATCAGTCCTACAGTCAATCAATCATCTGTAATTTGATTACATAATCGATTATGTCATTTATCGGACATCCGCTGCCCCGATTAGCAACATTGGTTGCCGCAGACGTCCCACGAACATTTATGTGTGAGGTTGCCGGTTAGCATACCGTTGGTGGATTATTTCAAAGATTTGAATCTCGAGCATGCACAATGCATACACGTGGACTTGATATAGCATGGCACCCATTCAAACGGGCAGCGGTGGTGAAGATCTCATCCGATGTAGGCCTATTCGTTGAAAAATGAGCAGGGTTGAGATAAGAGGTTGCCTTAGACAAATGTATACATTTATATTTATCCATGAAGTGTTGGGATTTATCGGCTTAGGCAAAAAGACTAAAGTAAGGACCCAGACGGAAGAGTAACTCCACGAATATATCGCTCGACACTGAATTCTCAGTAGGTTTCTGAATCGGAAATGGCGAATCACAAGATCCTAGACAGGAGGCCAGTGCATCGCAGAGCTTATATTTACTGCGCTGCTGATGCCTGTAGCGAATTCTAATGCTCGCTGACAAAAATAGGCGTTGAATCTGCAATCTTTCGATTACATACACAGAGCGCAAAGCGAGCAGACGACCGTAAGTAAGTAAGATAGATAGGAGTTCAAGTCGAGAAGAGGAGTGCGCTTTAAATGACAACAAATCTGCCTGATACGAGCAAAACAGGGCAATGTTCACGCGCATTTGTAAGGTTAAAAGGGCGTTAAAAGTTTTGATACATAGGTCCACATACATACATGCAGACATGCAAACATACAATGTCATACATACATACATGCATACATACAGGCATATATTCTAGATACATAAATGCTTACATACATACATACATACATACATACATACATACATACATACATACATACATACATACATACATACATACATACATACATACATACATACATACATACATACATACATACATACATACATACATACATACATGCGCACATACATACCTGCAGACATACATAAATACATATATACATACATACACACATACATGCATACATACACATACATGCATACACATACATACATACATACACACACATATATACATCCATACACACATACATACACATACATATATACATACATACATACATACATACATACACACACATATATACATCCATACACACATACATACACATACATATATACATACATACATATATACATACATACATACACATTCATGCAGATATGCATCCCATATATTTAGCACTAGACAGTTTTCGTCGACCTGTCTGATCAGACTTCATCATCAGACATATCTGGTCCATTCAAATGTTTTCTATTTTCGCAGCGTGTTAAATGGTTCCCTGTCGGCGCGTGTATAGTCTGGCTCCCCCTCTCCCTCTACCGCTGAATTATTAAGCGCCATCAATATTCGTATCCAAGACTGGGCCGTCGGCCGCTGTTTACAAATTCTCCGCTACCCAACCCCCGCCCAATCTCATCAAATATTCATCCCATCCAACGCCTACCACGCGCCCAATTAGAAAAATCTGTTCCCACCTACATGTATGCTGCCATTGCATAGTAAGTGGGAAAAGCAAAGCTCCCTTGTTCCACGGTGGAACGTAGGTGAGACGCTCATTTCCATGTCTTAGACCCCTCAGCCCACAATGGACTCATCTTCATGTCTTAGACCCCTCAGCCCACAATGGACTGATCTTCTGGATGTTGGGCTGATGACAGCTTCGCTGAGGTGCGCCATCGGTTGATGCCTTGTGCATCAGGCACCGGCGCAATAGAAGCTACTAATTACTAATTAGTACTACTACTGCTACTGCTACTGCTGCTGCTGCTACTGCTGCTGCTGCTACTGCTACTGCTGCTGCTACTGCTACTGCTACTGCTACTGCTACTGCTACTGCTACTGCTACTACTACTACTACTACTACTACTACTACTACTACTACTACTACTACTACTACTACTACTACTACTACTACTACTACTACTACTACTACTACTACTACTACTACTACTACTACTACTACTACTACTACTACCACTACCACTACTACTACTACTGCGACTACCACCACCACCACCACCACCACCACCACCACCACCACCACCACCACCACCACCACCACCACCACCACCACCACCACCACCACCACCACCACCACCACCACCACCACCACCACCACCACCACCACCACCACCACCACCACCACCACCACCACCACCACCACCACCACCACCACCACCACCACCACCACCACCACCACCACCACCACCACCACCACCACCACCACCACCACCACCACCACCACCACCACCACCACCACCACCACCACCACCACCACCACCACCACCACCACCACCACCACCACCACCACCACCACCACCACCACCACCACCACCACCACCACCACCGTGTCGGACCATTACAAAGTAAAATCAGTATCAACAGCAACAACAATATCTAGTCATCACTTCTCA
>OY744612.1:48122808-48135308 GCA_963556255.1 Allolobophora icterica
GTGTGTCTGTGTCTGTTTGTGTATGTGTGTCTGTGTGTGTCAGCGTGTGTGTCTATGTAGATACATGTATATTTATACACAATTATGCATGTGTGTACGCTTAAACGCGTAAACGTGTGTGTGTGTGTTTGTGTATGTAGGTTCATATGAATGTGTCAATATACGTGTAGATGTGCGTGTAAGAGTGCGTGTCTTTGTCAGGAACCGTCTATATATATCCGGCGCGTATAATGAAATGCTCTTCCGCACAGAATGCACGAATATTTTCTCGCCAGAACAACCAACTGGAATGATGTCGTGCGAGCGTCTCCTCATTCCATCCACCCTTCTCTTTCCATTGCTCCGTCCTCCTGCCTGCCCGTCTGCCTGTTCCATTGCTTGTCCCACTGCCTGTTCCATTGCTTGTCCCACTGCCTGTCCGATGCAGCTGAGGGTCTGGCGACTGCTGTAACAATAGCATCCATAAATGCTTGTAGATGGCGACGAGGTGAAAGATATTCACCTGCCATATACTCCATCGTCTCCACTTCAATATGGAAATGCATCGAAATGCCGATATATTTCTAGTTGCATAGTTATGGCTTCACAGCTAAATGCTTATGCATATAATATTTAGTGCCATCCTGTAGAAACCCTATATATATATATATATATATATATATATATCATATATACATTCCAAGCACACACATATCGACTGTATAGAGGACAAACGTAATATGTCCAATGCTTAACACCATGGACATATTACGTTTGTGCTCTATACAGTCGATATATAGGTTGTAGAACCGATATATACATGTATATCTCTCGGTTCTACAGGTTGGCAATAAATCTTCTTTGCCTCGTAGGTCATATATATGCGACTCTGCAGTAGCAAAAGTAATGAGCAAGCGGATTTCTTTAAAGAGTTATAGTCATATTTGCGTGTCTGTGTGTGTGTGTCTGTGTCTGTCTGTCTGTGTTTGTGTGTGTGTCTGGGTGTGTGTCTGGGTGTTTGTGTTTGCGTGTGTCTGTGTGTGTCTGTTTTCTTGACAAACCTAGTGTTCTGGATTTGTCTTCCATACTGGAAGAAATTCAGTGTAACCTTTTACCAGCTCCCGGTCTAGTAGAAGTGGTAGCGGTTGTAGTGGTATTGGTAGTAGTAGTAATAGTGGTTGTGGTGGTAGTAGTAGTGGTATAATTGCTACTATTACTATTGCTACTACTACTACCTGTAATGATCTCCCAAACCACACAATGATTCCCAGCTACACAACATGCTATAAGATGTTATAGTGTAGAGAAGAATCTATTTAGATTATATAATGTAGGATTGTAGAGCTACATAAATGTAACTTAATTAAAATGCCAGCAGCTAAGCCAGCATTGTAGGGATTAATTAATATTAGATAGAGGGGTTCATCATATCTACGCAAAGGACAGCAGACGATGTGGACTCACCTCATTGGTCAGTACGAACAGCTGATCAAAACCGTTATGGCGAAGCGGATGACGACTCTGTAACCAAGCAACCGTGGTGACGTGGCGTGGAGATGTGGCAGTTCGATTTTTGATTTCAACTGAACAAGACGTTCTAGAAATCTTGAGTGGATCGACTCGGTGGATGTTGGACTAAGTCGATGAGAGAGCATCGTTAGTCAGTACGATCGGTTTTGCGAAACGATCGATGCAGTTGAGTTTATAAGTCGATACGTTGGACAGCGAGGATCGAATAATTCGAGTGAAACGCTCTCGTAACAAACCGTTGCGAAGCGTGACTTTCCGTCATAGGAAGTCGACATTTGCGAAGCGATCTTGTCAACGGACTTAAGGAGTTATTCCGCGAGTGAAGTGTACGTTACTCTGGAGTAGTAAAGCGCACACTCGGGTTGTAACGACGGTCTCTTTGGGAGAGACATCACGCTACGAGAAGTCACGAGAACGGTAGACAGTCGAGCTTCGACGAGGGAGAAACAAGGCGATTTGCGAACGGAGCCGCGAACTCATCAGATGAACAAACGGATGAAAGACAGCTTTTCCAAGAGGAACAAACTGTGAGAACATTCCGTGCTAAAGGGTCTTACTGGGAGGTAGCAACAGGCAATAAAATCTAGATAGCAAAGATGCTGGCTAGGTAGGGAATAAGGCAAAGTAGACATAGGATAACTAGACATTGAACTGTTACATGCTTTAACTGATATACATTATATTCATATTCATTTAAATGTATACACATGTGTTCTCTGTTCATTTCCCTAGTCAAATAGATAGGTCTATGCATTTACTTGTCCAGTAAAGACAAGATGAAACAGAACTAAAGTAGTCGTGGGTGTAGAACATAACACTAAGCACTCTTAGTATAGGGTGGCGCTACACTACCACTACCACTAGACTACTAATACTGAAACTACCACGACTATTAATAAGTCATTCCTTAATCTTCTACAAGAGGCATACCATAACTACACTTAGACTAATATTATACATACACATATACAGTATATCTGTGACTGTGTGTATTGTATATACTAAACGTATATGTAAATTGTGTATCATATATTAAACGTATATATAAATGCATCAGTTAGTATACGCGACACACGTACAGACGTGCATACAAATATTCGCACAGAAAAAGCTTGGTTCTTTGGAACCTGGCTATTATAACGCTAACCCATACATCATCGAGCTCTCAAACCCGTCGACCTCCTGCACTCTTTCGCACAAAAGTCTCTGATCCGAGTTTAATCAAATGGCCTTTTCATTAGGCTTCAAAGCAAGGCCTCCATTTCATAAGACCTAAAGACGTCGCTAAACAGTTTCCTTTCTAATATCACAATCCAAGAGGATTGGTCGACTGTGAAACTGGCAAGACGCGAGACTCGATCCTATTATAACTTGATGTAACCGACTCTGGCATCAGTTGGGTCGTCAATCAAGAGCGGAGAATGTAGCCGGGAACCAGCGCATACAGGCGTGGACCCTGGGGAACCAGATGAAAGAAGATGGCTGCCCAGAACGCCTTCTATGTGTTTCCGGCTTAAAAAGGAAAGCACGAAACGAGAATTGCTGTTTCTTTTCGGCAACGCTAACAAATAAGAGACGAAATGTTAGCAAAAGCATTTCTCACAAAATCTAATTTATTTAAAGATGAAGATTAGGCCTATATATAATAAAACAGCGCTACAAAAATTCATAATAATAATAATTGCCCGTTTTAGTAACAAGACACTTCTAATATCTAAGTCTTTGGTAGGGGGACAAAGTACCTTAGGGCAAAAATAGCAATAATAATAATTGTTTATTGACAAGCTCACTGACAAACCGCAGTAAGTAACACTGAACATATGACGGTACAACATTGGCAAGATCTTACAGAACACACGTCTTGGGAACATATGTTAGACGTCCTAGATGTACGAACTATTTCCCTACATCTGTCTGTTATGTACATCTGTTTGGTTGTTTTTGTCATATCGTTGTCAACTTATGACTTGCTTTATCAGATTACCAATCCACCACAGTCTACTTATCCACCATAGCCTGCCTCTCTGTCTTACGGACTGATCTTTAGGACATTGGCCTGCATGATTATGGCTTGGTTTTCGTGTGCCATAGGTTGATGCCTTGTGCATTAGACACCGGCGTTACAGAAGTTACTAAATACATTTTAAAACTAATAGCATCGTAATCATAATCTGTACGGATTCAGAGGTGCTACTTCGTTTGAACCAGATAATCAACAGGCGCTCAGTCTAAAACAAATACGGCGAGTCAGGCATGGTTAAGTACGGTTCCAAGTTAGTATTCAGAGATCAGACAGGCAGGCTTCCCAAATCAGTGTGAGTGCCCGATGATGCATGGGTTGCGGGTATTTTAAAAAAGAATCAAACCCCCGGGGCTGCTTCAAAATAGGAGCAGGATAAAGCAAAGCCGATATATCATTTCCGAGGGACTTACAGTGGCAGACAGCGGCATATATCATCATTCTATACAGCTGTAGAGGTTGGCTGACAATCGGTGACAGTCGTACTTGTAACCGGATGTTTGGCTTCTGCAAATAAAGTCGACGCGAAAGAGTTGTATTATGTAACAAAGAGAATGGAAGCGTGACAGGTTGAGCCTCAGGTTAACAGAGTGGTGGCTGTTTTCACGTTGCACCTCTGCGCTCGAAGTCTTTCAGGTGAAATTGATTATCCTTCGCCTCTATAATAGCCTGCATTATAGGTACAATGCAAAACAATGCAATGAAATACGATGCAATACAATACAACGTATTGAAATACGATACAATAGGGCCTACATGAACTGTGACATGAACTCATCGACCTCTCTTTGTTTCTAATTTCCGCAAGCCCTTGAAGACCATTCTGTTCGATCGTGGTTTCATTGTGTTCAATCGGGAGTGCCTCTGACGAGCCTCTCTCTTGAAGTGGCGCTATATAATTTTGCAATTACAGTTAGCTAACTCAGGTTTAATGAGTACACTGTCGGCAGAAAGATCAGACGCAACGGGAGAGGACTGCGATGCACATAAAAATATGCCGAGGCCAGGAAACTGAAGTCGATAAACGTTCGTGGCATGGATCGTTGCCCGAAGAACTCTTCTTCTTCTGCTACGTATATTTATAAATATGATTATATAATTTCAGATATTGTCTCACTGGATTAAGCGTGCGTTGCCCTTCGGCGCATCAAAACCTTCGGGTAAAATATATTGACATGGATAAAATTTTATTGTATAGATAAACACCGCATCGGTTCAGTCAACATACATAGAGACACGCCTAATGCATAAATATATACAAGCCTCTTTCTATGCATAGAAACGTAATTGCATACATACATGCACACACACACATATATACATACGTACAAACATACATACATACATACATGCATACATGCATACATACATACATAAAGATATACATGCATACATCCCTACTGCATGCATACATATATAGATACATACATATGTACATGCATACATCGATAAATACATATTATATATATATATACATACATGCGTACACATATACTTACATAGTTACATACTTACATACATACACACAGACATGCATGCATACATACATAGATACATACATACATATATACATAGATGCGTATATACATACATACATATATACATACATGAAGACATACGTACACACATAAATACACAGTCACATACATACATACATACATACATACATACATACATACATACATACATACATACATACATGCATACATACATACATACATACATACATACATACATACATACATACATACATACATACATACATACATACATACATACATACATACATACATACATACATACATACATCCATACATACATGACCTTCAGATGAGGAAATGCGTTTGAACGTGATCTGTGAACTTTAGACAGAATAGTCAAATGTCAATTTCTCCGGATACAACGCTCCCTCCCTCCTCCCTCTCTTCCACGTCTTCCACGTCTTCCACGTCTTCCATTCGGTCGTGTAGCCAGAGACGTCTGTCTATCGGAGTTTGTCTGTCGCTCTATAATCAAGGGTGTCGCAGTCGACGTCATGTGTATCGAGTGCAATCAGGCGAGTGTTCCATCATCCCAAAGGACACCGCTGATTAATTACAGCTACGACGACTTCCACCATCCTCCTCAACCTTCGTCCTCCTCTTCCCTTCAGCCTTCTCCTCCTCTTCCTCCTCCTCCTCCTCGTCCTCCTCTTTCCTTCTTCCTTCTCCTCCTCCTCTTGCTCCTCCTTCTCTTCTTCCTTCTTCCTTCTTGCTCCTCCTATTCCTCCTCCTCTTTCTCCTCCTCCTCGTCCTCCTCCTCCTCGTCCTCCTCCTCCTCCTCCTCCTCCTCCTCCTCCTCCTCCTCCTCCTCATCCTTACATTTCTCGTCTCTGTCTGCCTCTGTCTCTCCTCCGTTTCCTCCTCCTCCTCCCAGATGATGGTAATAATGATGATGATGATGACGAAGATGACGTTGTTGATGACGAACACCATCGTTCTCTTCTCTCTCTGTGTCTACCTCTCCTCATCTTCCTCGGAAGAGTTCTTGTTTCTGCCTGCTTGTCTATTTACTCTCTCCGTCTGCTGACATATATATATATATATATATATATATATATATATATATATATATATATATATATATATATATATATATATATATATATATATATATATATGCATATACATTGTAATTTTTCCTTCATTATATATATTTATATATATACGGATATTTGCCTGTCTGTTTGTTTGTCTATGTCTGTTTGTCAATGTATCTCTCTCCTATATCTTAATACCACGTTTGCATATTATATATATATATATATATATATATATATATATATATTCACTAATGCTATATATATGTTATAATTATATGTAAGTAATATATATATATTATATTTGTATACATGTATATATGAAGCGTCTGCGTGTAAGTGTGTCTGTGTTTTATGGTATGTGCATGACATTGTGATCTCTCATGTTGCGTGTGTATTTGACATTAATATCAAGAGTAGAACACGTTGTCTCTTTTATTGGATATTGTCTATTTATGGTATCAATATACGCGCATATGGCAAAACTTCCACTCTGCAGCCTATTCCAATAATGTCAATGCTGTTCTCTTCCATGTCTGTCTGCCTGTCTGTCTGACTGCCTTTCTGTCTGTCTGTCTGTTTGCCTGCCTGCCTGTATGTCTGTCTGTGTGCCTGTGTGTCTGTAAGCCTGTCTGTTGCCTGTCTGTGTGTCTGACTTTCTATCTGTCTGTGTGTGGTGTATCTGTCTGTCTTTCTGTCTATCTGTCTGTTTGTCTGTCTTTCTGTCTGTCTTTCTGTCTTTCTGTCTGCCTGTCTTTAAGCCTGTATGTCTGTCTATTGCCTGTCTGTCTGTCTGTCTGTGACCTGTGATGCTCGTTCTCTCCATTCTCTCCTTGTTTTCTTAGGTCCAGCACTTGCTAATTCCACTCTATATCTACTTGATCTCTCTGCCTCTCCATCCTGTCACCTATAGAAGAGACAGATGCAGTTGGCTCCAACCACAAATCAAAGCCTCTCTTCCGCATTCGTTCCTTCCAAACCTTCTAATGTGGCGCAAATGTATGTATGTACGCATGCATGTAAGTGTATGTATGTATATATAATATGTATGTATGCATTGTGTATGTATGTATGTATGTATGTATGTATGTATAATAAAAATATGATTCGTATAGCGCCCGTAGCACAGCTGAGAATGAAGAAAAAGGCGCTGTACATTTGGCATTCTTCTCCTTCTTAGCCTTCTTCTTCACATTCTTCTTCTTATATGTATTCTTCTTTGCATGCTTCTTGGCATTCTTCTTATTCCTCTTCTTCTTCTTCTTCTTCTTCTTTTTCTTGGCATTCCCCTTCACGTTCTTCTTCTTGGCATTCTTCTTGGCATTCTTCTTCTTCTTGGCATCCTTCTTCTTCTTGATATTCTTCTTGGCATTCTTCTTGGCACTCTTTTTGGCATTCTTCTCGGCATTCTGCTTCTTATTCTTGGCATTCCCCTTCACACTCTTCTTCTTGGCATTCTTCCTATTGCCATTCTTCTTGGCATTCATCTTCTTCTTGGTATTCATCTTGGCATTCTTACTGGCATTTTTCTTCTTGGCATTCTTCTTAGCATCCTTCTTGGCATTGTTTTCCTTGGTATTCATCTTGGCATTCTTCTTGGCATTTTTCTTCTTAGCATTCTTCTTCGCATTCTTCCTCTAAGATCATATGCAGTACGTACGTCATATGAATATGTATATTATATACTGCTTCTAAATGTATTTGAGTCCTGGCGTGTATACTCTGTCTTGTGACTGGGGTTGCTAATACATATTTGGGTAATGATATTACACGTGGGGCCGGCCATGCGGACGGGTGACTGAATGTGGTCGACCTGGCACTAATCGAGTCTTTACGTGATCCAAATGCTTGATTGGAACAAGGGGCTCTGGCTTGTCAGAATCCGTAATGCGATGCTGTTTATAATGGAATTCTTGATAGCAAGACGCCGTTTAATGCGATGTTATGTGTGCTGCGATGCGATATGTGACAGGGCGTGGCGTGTGCAGCAGCGTCCCGAAATTTCTGTTTCACATAGATTAATGTGATGTGTGATTGGGATATGTGATTTGGTGTGATGTGTGACTGAGTGCTGTGAAATCGCATCGATGTAGATTAATGTGATATGAGATGAGACATGTGATATGGTGCGATGCAGTGTTCCGAAATTCATGAGGTAGCCTAGAATAATGTGATTTGTGATGAGGTATGTGATAGGATTTGATCACTGATGTGTGACTGAGCGTTTTAAAATAACATTGATGTGGCTTTATGTGATATGAGATCATGAGACATGTGATGTGGTGTGATGTAGTGTTCCGAAATGCATAATGATGTAGAGTAATGTGATTTGTGATGGGGTGCGATGCATGATGTAGGTTAATGTGATAGGCGAACTATATTGTTCTATTCCTGACCCTATGTAATCTCAAATCAGAATCAGTTGTAGAAGGATATATATAGTTTAATGCGATGATCAACGTGATAAATCGCGTGAGAAATGGGATACAACGTTATGCGGTGGTAATGAGATCCGAGATCCAAGGCTATGGTATACGATGTCACATAATCGACGAGACATTTTCTTGTGACGTCAGTTGCTATAAATAGCATAGCGTAATAACATTTTATGTAGCGCCTGCAGCCTCTCGGTGGTCATTATGAGGAGCAATAAGCGCATGATGTCGTGAAAGAAGATGTCTCTTCGTTCGTTCATGATCAAATGATGCGACCAGCGTTGTTCGATAAACGCCTCTGCTGCAGGCAAAGAGATTTCTCCCTCTTATTTCCCATTTCTGGAGAGTCTGCCATATTTCCGTATTTTGGTATTTGGAAAGTTTTTCCAAATATTGGAATTTAAAGTCTTCCCTATTTTGGAATTAGACAAGTCTTCCATATTTTTGAATTTGTGAAGTCTTCAAAATTTTGGAATTTGGACAGTTCTTCAAACTATTGGATTTGAAGTCTTCCACAATTTGGAATTTGACTAGTCTTTCATACTTTGTGGCCTGTTAGGCCTAACAACGCTGGCAATACTCTTATCTCGGAGCTTGGGCGCTTTCTAACGCATATAGGTCTACCTGGAGATGCAAGAGAATTACTGTAATTATATTAAGGGCCTCTGAGGAGTCTCTCTTAAAGTGGTTCTATACAAATTTGCAATTACAATTGCTATTACTATGTCAGCATTTCCATCACCTATCAGGTGCGATTCAACGTTGTGATGATATATCCTTTCGCGGCACTTTCTCTCTGTCGGAGCTAGACGAGGCTAACAACTCAGAAATTATACTTTCTGGAGCTTTTTAGGTCCCGAAGATGACATGTAATTCGGGTGTTCAAGAAAAATATTATAACATTATTATTATTATTATTATTATTATTATTATTATTATTATTATTATTATTATTATTATTATTATTATTATTATTATTATTATTATTATTATTATTATTATTATTATTATTATTATTATTATTATTATTATTATTATTATTATTATTATTATCATTATTATTATTATCATTATTATTATTTCGTTATAGACAAATTTATTTCTTCATAAAGCCAACAAACTCATATGCAGACAAATTATATTCACTGTTTGCAGTTACTGTATCTAGTATAAGCTGTCATTCAGTCCTAGGCTGCTCGGTCTCCTGATTATTCCAATCCAGTGCCGTCTTAACAGCATTTACGCCCAGGGCAAAGCAGCGCACTGGGTCCTTGCCCACCCAAGGGGATAAAAATGTAAACGGTCAATAAAATTAAACCTATAGATTTATTAGTTCTTTCAACATTCAGTTTGTAACAAAGTGAATGTTTAGACATAAAGAAACAAACTGCAAAGCGAAGATTAACACAAACTTGGGGCCCTAGAATCGCGGGGCCTCTGGCGACTGCCGAGCGTGCCCATGCCTTAAGACGGCACTGTTCCAATCCGATGTGTCTAAAACAGATATGGAGTTTCCTATTCGAAAGGGCGACTGATAGACGCTGGAGCAGATTGCTGGTCTCACGCTGGTCACCTGTCGCTGCTTTAATCTTTCCTACTAGTTCCTGGATAAACTCAAGTCACTCGGTGTACCAGGTTCATGCGGTTTCGACTGCAACATGGACAAAATGGTGTGACTGTGAGATAGCAGCATAATTATATTGCTTATTATGAGCTCCTTTTCCGCTGCGGCACCTGCGTTTTGCGATTTTAAATGCTCGTATGATGTTGTGAATGTATATCCGGCACCGTGCCACATCACGCCAAGCAATGACTTCTGGACCAAGGTATAGGGCCTAATGGTGACTCCACAGGGCCTTTTGCCGTCAGATCTGGAGAGGCCATTGCATGGGCTCTTGATGGCCAGTATGTTGCCTCTGGTGAAAGCCCACCAAATAACGTGATATATCATGCAATGTTTTTGTTGTCTTCCCGCGCCTTTGGTGGAAGAGAATCCGTGATGACCATTAGGTTCTACTATTGCACACATTTACGCGTGTGTTTTTCACATAACGCAGTGCCCAGCCGGATGCCAGCTGCTATTCTTGGCACCTCTCCTGACATCCGTAATCCTGCTGTTGTTATGGGAAGTGCATGAAGCCGGTCTCCTGAGTGTTGCGACTGCACGACTAATAATCTTACTTTAACAGCAGAATCACTAGCTCTTCTGATAGGCGTTGAAGTGTATGCGAGATCAGTGCTCTGTCTCATTCTCTTTGTATACGGCCTTCTGCTCCATATATGAGGTGTGTTCGATCTTGAAGACCATGAACTAGAAGCTTCTTCTACCAATTATTATCATTATTGTTATTATTATTATTTTTATTACATTTATTACGCTGGCATGGTCAGTAAAACGTAATCTGAGTTCCGAAGCGATTGTGAGTGAAGGACTTGCTCAAGGTCACTACGCAGTATTGCTCTCAGGGAAGGAAGTTCGAACCCGTACTCTCCGCGTTACATGGCGAGTGATCTAACCAATAGACTACTGTTCCCTATGTTATAATTTCTATATTTATTAATCTAATGACAAAGTAACAATCGATGCCTACATTCATACACGCATTACATGCATACATACATACATACATACATACATAACGCTTCTTCAATATCAGTTCTATATAGTGTTTTTTTTACTATAGGCATATTACAGACAATCAATTTAAATTAATATTTACTGTTTTATTTTAACAGCAGATGACATCTGACGATCAAACTTTACAACCGGGTCAAGGTGCAGGACTTCCAAATACGGGGTACGTGCAACCAGCTATTTATACCGCGCTGTTTTTTTCTTTTCCAGAATTAGAGTGTGTGCCTGTGTTTCATTTGAAGGGTTTCGATGCTTGCTTGTTTCAGACATACCATACTGTCGCATTTTGCGGCCCACAAATTATAACTTTTCCGTAATCTGTCTGTACTAGAACAAGAAGAAGACGACGATGATGCTAATAATGATTATGACGATGATGACGATGATGATGAATAAAAAGACGACGATAACGATGATTACGATGATGAAGGAGAAGGAGAAGAAGAAGAGTATGAAGAAGTAGAGAAATAAGAAGAAAAAGTTGTAGTAGTAGTAGTAGTAGTAGTAGTAGTAGTAGTAGTAGTAGTAGTAGTAGTAGTAGTAGTAGTAGTAGTAGTAGTAGTAGTAGCAGGAGCAGGAGCAGCAGCAGTACTGTGGAAGTAGTAGTAGTAGTAGTAGTAGTAGTAGTAGTAGTAGTAGTAGTAGTAGTAGTAGTAGTAGTAGTAGTAGTAGTAGCAGTAGTAGTAGTAGTAGTAGTAGTAGTAGTAGTAGTAGTAGTAGTAGTAGTAGTAGTAGTAGTAGTAGTAGTAGTAGTAGTAGAAGGAGAAGAAGAAGCAGTGTCCTCTCCCTCACCGTCTGATCTTCCACCGACAGTGTGCAGTCAGTGTACTCATTATGGCTGCTTTTGCTAGTAGTCACAAGTGGAGCCGAAATCTCGATTAAAGATTAGATATGATTAGATATGATAAGATGAAATGTTATAAGGTGAGATTGGATACGATGAGATATGATAAGACTAGCTGAGTTACGACATGAGAGACAGACGCGAGACAGATAGGATCGGTATAAGTTCAGATAAGGTAAGTTCTGATAAGGTAAGTTCAGATAAGGTACGCTCAGATAAGGTAAGTTCAGACAAGGTAAGTACAGACACGGTAAGCTCAGATAAGGTAAGCTCAGATAAGGCAAGTTCAGATAAGGTAAGTTGACAGGAGAGTTGGGGGAGGGGATAGAGTAATGGTAACACTCATGGCCAGGAGAGTATTAGGTTCGCGGATCGAATCCCGTAACCCCCTCTAGGCGGCGCCTTGTATGGCTGCCAAACCGCGTGTTTAGTTAAGATTTGATTTACTGTCGTGTTTCAATGTAATCTTACTGCGTTTG
>OY744612.1:48142808-48147808 GCA_963556255.1 Allolobophora icterica
ATGCGTGGATGCCCAAGGAGGTCAATTTTAACATAAACTTTAAGTTTCATAATGTTCTCTAATAACTCCTCTATCTCTACTTAAAATTTCTTTAACATAACCTGATATCTGACAAAGTTATAGCAAAATATGTAGGGACACGTTTTTTTTATGACTCACCGTGTATATACATGTTATGTATGCACTCGTGTGTGAATGTATTGTATATATACTGTATGTGTATTTATGTCTCCATGCACTGACATACGCATGTGCATACAGCTGTGCATACATATGTATGCATGTATGTATGTATGTATGTATGTATGTATATATGTATATATATTTATGTATATATGTATATATGCATGCATGTATATTTGTATGTTTTTATGTATGTATATGTGCATGTATGTATGTATATGTGTATGTATGTATGTATGTATGTATGTATGCATGTAAGATGCACATATATGTATGTGCATATGTATTTATGTATGTATGTATCATACATGCGCTGTGTATATGTATGTATTTTTACATCTGAATGCATACATGTATATATCTATGTATGTAAATATAATGTAGATTTCTCCGTACGCATGTGTACTCGTAGGCCCTACAAGCATGTATGGTTTGATATATGCAATTATGTATGCATGCATAAATACATCCAGGCACACTTGCATACATACAAGCGTATATGCATGCCTGAAGCATACGTTCGTACATGCATGCATGCATTATGTACTTACGTACATACATACATACTTGCGTACGTAGATGTGTGTGTATGTGCGTGTGTGTATTGCAGTGTCTAGACATTTTGTTTAGCGCAATCACAAGATGTATCCGTTCCTCTCTGCTGTCCTGGTTACAAGTGGACTCTGCTTGGCTGAAGCGCTTTGTAAACCCATAAGCAGATAATGATTTCTGGCATCTGGTAAATGAGTAATGAGAGTGATAGATCTCACAGCCATGCAGACGCTTAACAGTTCCTCCGCCTTCTCTGTCTCTCTGTCTCTGTCTGTCTCTGTCTGTCTCTGTCTCTCTGTCTCTCTGTCTCTGTCTCTCTGTCTCTGTCTCTGTCTCTGTCTCTGTCTCTGTCTCTGTCTCTGTCTCTCTCTCTCTCTCTCTCTCTCTCTCTCTCTCTCTCTCTCTCTCTCTCTCTCTCTCTCTCTCTCTCTCTCTCTCTCTCTCCCTCTCTGTCTGTCTCTGTCTCTGTCTGTCTGTCTGTCTGTCTGTCTGTCTGTCTCTCTCTCTCTGTCATTCTCTATTTTCTCTTTGTTTTGTATGTGTCTATGTCGTTCTCTGTTGCTGTCTGTCTTTCTGTCTCTCTGTCTCTGTCTGTCTCTGTCTCTCTCTTTTCTTTGTCTTTTTTTCTCTTTCTCAGTCTCTCAGTCTCTGTCTGGCTGTATGTCTGTCGCCATATATATGTATCTGGTCTCTCTCTGTCTCTGTCTCTGTCTCTACCTCTCTGTCTCTGTCTGTCTGTCTCTCTCTGGCAACTGGACTCGGATCGTCACTTGAAATCTCTAGACAACCCCTCGAACACGACGCAGCACTCGTGAACAAACCTGTAGTTTACGATTTTGTTGACGTCAATGCAACAGGTGACAAGCTTCAATTGACGTCTCAACTCAATTGTCAACGCACGAGCCTTTTGTATTAATGATCTCTGACCTTTAACCTTATGATCCAAAAACTATTGTTACCTTGATGATTCGTTGAAGGCGCTTTACAATTGATCAGATATTCAGACTGAGATCCTCTTTCACAAAGTGCATTCACAAGTGTCTAGGCATATTTCTATTCACCGATATTATGTAAATTTTAGATGTACACACACAAACACACACACACACGCACGCACGCACGCACGCACGCACACGCACACATGTATATATATATATATATTGATATGTATATTTAACATAACGTAACATAACATAAAATAACATAGCATAACGTAACATAATACAACGTAACATAACATAACATAACGTAACATAACATAATGTAACATTACATGACCTAACGTAGCATAACGTAACATAACAAAACATACCGTAACATAGCATAACGTAACATAACAAAACATACCGTAACATAGCATAGCGTAGCATAACACAACATAACGTAACATAACATAACGTAACATAACAAAACAGAAGTAAAGGTTTTTAAATCGCAACTTCTAGAAAAAACTCATCAGCTGCGCTCGCGACCAAGCAGTGAGGACCCACGATCAAAGAGAACAGACTTCAAACACTTGCGGAACAATTGGAAGGTGACAGATTAATTAGCTCTCTTCTGATTTAAAAGGAAGACTATTCCAGGCCAACAATGGCAAAGCTTCTTTGTTGGGTAATGGACGACCTAGCCTGAGGGTCGACAAGACACCATGTGCAGCCGATTGGAGGCACCTGCGACCAGAGGTAGATCGGACAGAGATACAATGGGATCTAAGATAGGGTGGGGCAGTTCCGACTAGGTAATAGCGCAGAAGGGTTAGAATCTTATGCAAAATGCGTTGAGGTGTAGGTAACCAGAGCAGTGGTTCTCGTATGTAGGCGGAGATTATGGCCAAATTTTGGGATGCGCATACGTATATGGCTATTTATATGTACACTGTTTGTATATGTTACATTATTTTATGTTATGTTACGTTATGTTGTGTTACGCTATGTTATGTTATGCTACGTTACGTTATGTTACGTTATGTCGTGTTACGTTATGTTACGTTATGCTACGTTATGTTATGTTTTGTAACGTTACGTTATGTTAAGTTACGTTATGTTATGTTATGCTATGTTAAGTTATGTTGCGTTACGTTATGTTATGCTAAATATATTTATGCATGGTACATTTATTAGTATTTGCATATGTATATGGAGGATGTATATGTATATGTGTATACTGTCTGTATGTGTACATGTTCATAATTGCATATGTGCATGTACATACATGTATATTTTTCTTTGACATTGTGTATACGTATACATGTATGTATGCATATGTGCGTTGCATGTGTCTTAGCAGGGCGCTGTTTTTCTAAGAGGGTGGGGTTCCTTCGAGGAGTGAGAATGAGAAGCGGGTTGCTCGGTGGGCTCCGGGGAGGGGGTGTGAAACCCGGGAGCGTGACAAATTACCGACCGATCGCCTGACCGCGGTGAGCTCGATGGCGGCCTCTGCATTGCCCGGATGTCGATGCAGTCGATCGATGGAATGCCAACCGTACGAGCCCAGCATCACCAAGGCTGCGCCGGTCCGTCGCTACGGGTAGAAGCCGACATGAATGACTATCGCATCGAGTGTAGTAAGATTCATTGTAACTGGATCGGGTTAGACAATGCGCATGTGAGAGGATGCGATAAATTGACGCCGAGTACAAAAACGCGGTTCAATGACAGTGGTTGGAGGTGTGGTGTTCGATGTGGTGGTCGCGTGATGGTGAAGTTGAGGAGGAAAAGGAGGAACTGGGTGGGATTGGTCTTAGAAATGGTTGCTGCTGTGGTGGTATTGTGGTGGTGGTGGTCGTCGGTGGTGGTGATTGTATTAGGATGATGGTTGTGATTGTAGTTTTGGTTGTAGAGACCGTGGCGGTAGTAGTGATTATGAAGGTTATGACTTTGGACGAGAAGTGATGAAGATGATGATGATGGTGGTGGTAATGATGATGATGATGATGATGATGATGATGGTAATGATGATGATGATGATGACGACGACGATGATGATGATGATGATGACGATGATGATGACTTGACTATGGCGGTAACCGTGGTGGTAAAAGTTGTGACGATGCTGAAAGAAAGACATTGACGTAGATGATAGTAATCAATAATAATAATGATAACGATAATGATAATGACAATGAAAATGAAAACGATAGCGATAACGATGACGATGACGATAACGATAAAGATACGACATCAAGCTGAGTTTATTTTAAAAAAGAGCTCTGCTGTTTTTCTTCTCACTTTTCTCAATTAGTTATCATTTTATGTTGCGTTTTCTAAGCTGCTGTATTTTATTCGTGTTCGAATTCGTTACTCTTCACTTTCTGTTGCAACTCACTGCTCCGCGGAAAGGAGGCGCTGCCTGAACTAGAGTAGCTTAGAACTAGAACTCCGGAGAGGAAGGCTTGAGAGCGACCTTTAACAAACTGGACCCATTGTTTTTACTTATTAATATCATTATTTTTACCCGAGGTATCAAATATCCATCAGGATTTGGGAGTATTCATTGACCGTCTATTCGCAGTGTACCCTCTGATGAGAAGAACAGTCCCTTAAACTAGCCCTGTGGTAACCATGAGTAGGAAGTCTTAGCGACTTCATTTTTTCTCAGCCTCGGCATATGGGGCTGTTGACCAGTTCTATTCCTCACCGTCTGATCTTCCCAGTGTGTGGTCAATGTACTCGTTATAACTGAGTTGACTAGGGTGCGGCGCAGGTGGAGCAGAAATCTTGAAACAATTTTCTGCCATGGCGGGAGTTGAACCCCTGACCTCTCGATTGACAGTCCAGCACTCTAGGCAGTAGATCATCGTGCGTCCCTACTGTACTGCATGGCAGGCAATTTCAGCGGCTTTTGTTCTCGCCACTGTCTCGTTAAGAGGGAGCTACGCTTCTGCGACAGTGCAGTTCACCGTCACATTCATAGTGACAACCCATAGGGACAATCTGTAGGAGGGACAGTCCACAGGGACAACCCACAGGAACAATCTATAGGAGGGACAACCCATATGGACAACCCGTAGGGTAAATCCATATGGACATCCCATATGGACGGCCCAAAAACAGACCATAGGGACACCCCATAGTGACAACCCATATGGAGAACCATTACATACAATCTGTACGGAAAACCCACATGGACATCCCACACAGACAACCCATAGATACAGTCCATAGGGACAATCCATAGGGACAATCTATGGGGACAACCCATATGGACAACCCATGGATACAATCAATAGGGACAATCTATAGGGAGAGTCCTCACGGACAACCGTA
>OY744612.1:48155308-48160308 GCA_963556255.1 Allolobophora icterica
GAGGCGCTTTTTTGGCGGTTTTGGCTTTGAGCGCAATTAGTGGACAGTGCCAGAACAGGAACATCAAGATCAAGTGACAGATTGCGAGAGATGGGAGTCGGTTCCTGTGGCTTCAGATACTCACTTCGCTGGGTGGTCACCGTAGGTGCGCTAGAATTCCATGTTCCTGGTCATGTTCCTAGTGGAACGTAGAGGAGCCGCTCATTTCCTGCGCTTCCGTCCTTGAACCGGAAGTAGACGTATCCCATGGTTCTGGCCCATCTACTTTCGAAGCTTGCGCGTGTACCAGTCTCTCTGATAGCCACGGTCGTTGTATGTATGTAAAATATGTATGTATGACTATGTATGTATGACTATCTTATCTTATCTTATCTTATATGATTATTTATAAAGCGCCTCTCACAGCATAGACTATTCAGAGGCGCTCCCAGCGTGTCAGCCCCGAGGGAAAAGAAAGGTCTTTAGGCAGCGGAGAGAAGAAGGCGAGATCCCAAGCAATATCTTGCTACGTATGTATAACATGTATGTACTATGTATAACATGTATGTATGTATGTATGTATGTATGTATGACATGTATGTATGTATCTGAATAAAGCATTTTAAGAACTCCTTACAAGCGCTGTGAACATGTCGGATCTGAACAATGCAGTTTTGATATGATTCTAAGAAAGGCGCTGTATAAATGGCTAGAGACATTCATCGACAAGAATCCGTGAGATTGGTAATACGTGTGTGTGAATTGCTATATTATGGGTTTTATATTTCCCATGCAGACGATGTCCTCGTTCTTTTTGAACTGCAAAATCTTTGCTTTAGGATAGCGACAGGTGTAAAAGGCTCCATATAAATGCCCGGGGACATACATACATGGTTACAAACATACATACACGCCTCCATGCATTTGCATATACATGGATGCATATACATAGATACGTGTACTTCACTTGATCGCAAGATAAGTACTATGAAAGTCGTGACATCATAATGACAATATAAAAGTAATTTATTTTCTTAAATCAGTTGTGACGTCATATTGACAATATACAAAGTTATTTATTTACTTAACCCAGTTGTGACGTCATATTGACAATATACAAAATAATTTATTTACATAACAAAGTTATGACGTCATAGTGACAATATAAAACGTAAATTATTTATATGACCCAGTTATGACGTCATAGTGTCACTATAAAAAGTAATTTATTTGTATGACCCAATTGTGACATCATGACTATAACATAAAAAGTAATTGTTCTATGTATCCTAGTTGGTACGGTCGCACAAGTAATAGGTTATTATCGACTAAAATAGGTTGTTATCGACTAAATGCGCTGGTCCTTCCCTGTGGAACAAATTGACTTCTGAGTTTCATTTATTGTCCAGTCGACATTGATTAAAAAATCACTTATTCGTAGAAGTCGTTTGGTTTCGTTTCTTTTCGGATTAATCTTTCAGTTGCATGTTCCGTTTGGACGGTGCTTTGAATTGAATTCCATAACAATCTGCGGCAGGAACTCCTTATAGCCTCTTTTTTTATCTCTTTTCTGCAAGCGCTTGAAGACGTTGTGTGTGATCGCGGTTTCAATGTCTTCTTTCGGAAGCGCCTCTGATGGATCTCTCTCGTGAAGTGACGCTATATAAATTTGTAATTACAATTGCAATTACAATTATAGTCTAGATGTTACAATCCAGTTGGATTATCTTACATTCTTCAATCGTCACTGGACTATTTTTATGCGGATTAGTGCGGGAATATTCTTTTGTCATTATCAATCAATCAATCTCATTTATTCTCAAAAGCAAGTTGGCAAAATCTAGAATAGGAATTATGGATTCATTGTTCAGTATATGCTTTTAAATAAAACTCGAGGTTATGATGTCACAACTGGGTTATATTAAATAAATTGCTTTCTATATTGTCATTATGATGTCACATCTGGGTTAGCCTCTACAAATAAATTTCTGAATGAATAATACAATGCAATACAACTGCTTTTTACTATTGCCCTGCTTCCAAACTTCAGAAGAGCACACACGACCATACGACAGAGCATCGATGGCGCTGAGCAATTTTGAGTCGAGGACTTGCTCATGGTCCCTACACAGTAACCGCCTCAGCGGAGACTCCAGACCAAACTCTCCGCGTTACAGGCCAAGCCCTGTAACCAAATGTGCACAAATACACACACGTTGCGCTAATATAGCAGAATTCTTGAAATAGTTTTCTATGGTAGATTTGAACTCTAGACGTTTGGGGAGAAAATTCGCACACATTCTGGGACGTGATATTCCGTAGCTTAAACACATCTAACGGTCAGTGTTTCCAAAATAGTCTCCCCTTAAAAGTCTTCCTCGGAGAAATCTATTTCGGAATAGATTCTCTGCCCGGGAGATCTGTTCTAGAATAAATTCTCACCGGAGACTATATTCTAACAAAGAGGGGGATATTTCATCCTACACTGAAATGATCTATCCCGGGAGACAGAATTCTTTGAGTTGTACAGTCACATTTGTTTTAAAGTTAATGATAATTTTAAGGAGGTGGATTTTCTAACTTTATTGTAGACCTATTTGGTATTTTCAAACCATTGTTACAATAACGATACGAAACTTGAGAGAAGAACTGAAAGGCAACGAGGGGGCATTATTTCAATCAGGTAGAGACTTTGTTTTGGGGAGATTCTGCTTTGGGAAGACTTTGCTTAGGGGAGACTGTGTTTCCAGAAGACTCTGTTTTGAGGAGACTTTGTTTTGGGAGACTCTGTTTTGGAAAGACTTTTTTGGGGGAACTCATTTGGGAAGACAGTTTTTGGAAGATTATTTTGGGAAATTGTTTTGGGAGACTGTTTTGAGGAGACTTTGCTTTGGGGAAACTCTGTTTGAGAAGACTCTGTTTCGGGGAGACTCTGTTTTGAGGAGAGTTTGTTTTGGGGAGACTCTGTTTTTTAGGAGACTATGTTTTGATGAGACTTTGTTTTGAGGAGACTCTGTTTCAGAAGACTCTGTTTCGGGGGTTCTCTGGTTTGGGAGACTCTGGTTTGGGAGACTGGTTTGGAGCGACTTTGATTTGGGGAGACTTTGTTTTGAGAAGATTCTGTTTAGGGGAGACTCTGTTTTAAGGAGACTTTGTTTTGGGGTGACTATGTTTTGTGGGAGATTGTATGTCGTGACACCAGCTGGAAACCTTTTACTTTTATAAGGCTTTTCATCTTCATTCAGCGACGTCTCTGCAGGTCACAAAACTGCTCGGAGCAAAACAATTTTTTTAAATTCTACATCACCATCCGGAAGTCTACTCGTTTTCGAAGGGTGGCGCAATGTTGTGCAGTGTCAACCGACGTTTATTAAGCGCCTTTTCCAAACAGGTCACGCGAAAAGTCCTTCCGTCAGGAAAGTTAGGAGAGCAGGATCGATTTGCGTGACACACACAGAGAACTGGTGGGAGATTAATAGGTCTGTCTTAAGGAGACTGTCCCAGAAGATCATGAAGAGTGTGCAGAGCATGTCTGCATACAAGTATATATGTGCGTATGTGCGTTTGGGTGTGTACTTATGTTTGTATGCGTGAGTGTGTGTGTATGCATGTGTATGTGTGGTATGTATGTATGTACGAAATTGTGATGCACGAGCTTGTTTGTGTATTTATGGTATGTATGTATGTATGTATGTATGTATGTATGTATGTATGTATGTATGTATATGTGTGTGTGTGTGTGCATGTATGTATGTATGTATGTATGTATGCATGTATGTATGTATGTATGTATGTATGTATGTATGTATGTATGTATGTATGTATGTATGTATGTATGTATGTATGTATGTATGTATGTATGTATGTATGTATGGTATGCATGTACAAGTAGGAGAGAGAGAAAAGGAGGAGGACAAAATAGAAGAATAGGTAGCGAGGAGAAGAATAGAGAAGCAGAAAGAGAACAAAGTGGGACTGAAGAGTAAGAAGAAGAAGAAGGGAGAAGAAATTGAGAAGAACAGAGCAGAACATAGGAGGATACAGAGGACAATAGGAGGCAGACAGAGAAGAATAGAAGGATGAGATGGAGCAGAAGAAAAGATAGCAGAGGACGGAAAAAGAAGAAGTGGAAAGAGAGAAGAAGGAAAAGAAGCAAAGAAACCCGAGGAGGGGGAGGAGGGAGTGAGAGGTCGACTACGGAGATCTCGAACAAATAGGATGGAGAAGGCGGGAAGCGGATGGGAGTGGCAGAGACAGGGATCGCACCAAGGTAATAATTCCACATTACTTGCCGCGGTTTTTGTCCGCTAATGGTGTGCGACGTCGGCTTCGTTAGGTTGTCGAGCACGAAGGGACAGAGAGCGAGGTGAAGGGAGGGTTGGTCAGGGTAGGGCTGCTTGGAAGGGTGGGGACGGCCCAGTCGCTAGGGTACGGCGTGCTGATCGGATGGAGTTAACTAATTCCGATCCAGTCCAGCCAGCCAGACGTGATCAGTAGAGACCTGGCCACGAGGGGATTGGGTTTGGAGAACAAAAGGCGTCGGACTTTTACCACAATGTCAGCGGTTCGATTCTTGTTTTGAAGGACCGTCGATGAAATGTGCAGGATCGCTTTTAGTCTGTTATGTAAAGTAATAGAATGTATTTCGATGCAGACATGCATACAAAACATATTGCATATATACATACATACATACGCACATACATACATACATACATACATACATACATACATACATACATACATACATACATACATACATACATACATACATACATACATACATACATACATACATACATACATACATACATACATACATACATACATACATGCATACATACGTTCAGACATGCATGCATGAAACATACATAGAAACATATATACATGCATGTATACACACATATACGTATTCACACATACAGCCATACATGTATACATACATTAGGTAGCAGTGTTTGCTGTTGGTTATCGACACCTAAATAGCAGCGTCCACGGCCTTCAACCCTCTCCTCTCTCCT
>OY744612.1:48165308-48255308 GCA_963556255.1 Allolobophora icterica
CCCCACTTTTTAGACCAAAGTTACGCCCATGAGGAGGACATTTTGAACATCTTCTTTAATTAAAATAATAAACCATACTACTGAGAGTTTTTTCACAAAAATATTAAATACTGTTTTCATGTTAGAAGTACTTATATGAAAAAAAAGTTTGGCCTACTTTTTATTGAATCACCGTGTATAGGCCTAGATTCATTTGATGTTTCACATAAGCAGAGTCTTTCTAAATAAGGTCGTCTTAAGTAATTTCTTCCTTCCATAGATGACCTGTCGCCTAGAATATGGCTGCACCGAAATCCACTCGCGCTACATAAATAGCTAAAAACCTTCTCGACACTGGCGCACAGGTCCACAGACACGCATACTCGACTGTGCGCATGCGTCGAGTGACGTATACAGTTGGATGAATGACGATTGGTTAATGAATTCGGGCGACTGTGATGGCGGTGTGGATCTCCCTCTGGTGACGGATCGTGCAAACATGAGGGAAGGATGAAATTAATCAAGGGCTTTTACGTCGACCCTCCCTTGCCCACCCCGCCTATTCTTATCCCTCTCTTCTGGGAAATGAGCGATAATCGGGGAGTGCAGTACGTCGACCTGCAGAGAGAAATGCTTGGCTCACTTTGTATCAATGACGAGTCGAATACTATTTGCCTCAAATAGCCAATATAAACGAACACGTATATAGAAGCATTGCATTTTACGTGTAAATAACCCAATTGCAAAAATATATGCATCGCCATATATTATATATATATATAGAATATAATTGTATATATATACATATATATATTCAACTAAATTCTGTTTATTCAATTCAATTCTGTTTATTTCCTGGAAACGGGAAAGTACAAGTTATTTGTTGAATAAAAAAGTGGAGTAATTTATTCTTGAAAGTGGGCAGAGAAGGTAATTGACGGACAATAGGGGTATCGTGCTCCAAACCTAGCACCTTATAATGGATGATAACCGTGTGTTTGTATGATGAAAGGGCTGACGATAAAGCTTGGATCCTCTTGTGGAATAGGAATTGATATCAGAGACAAGTAATTGTCAAATTTGTACTGGGGTTGAAAAACTCTTAGACGTCCGGATGTCCCGACCAGAATTTCTTACTTATACCTGAAACCGGTAATAAATTGATAAGGTGATAAATTGTTTTAGTAGCCGTGGAGTACGCGTACTCCTGCCTTAACTGTGTCAAGATCCTGAGGCTCATACATTTTAAAAATATTTGAATTAGCGTGAAGGCTATAATAGATAAATTGCATCGAAGGAAATTCTATTCATAGATCTTTTGTTTCTGTTTTACAGGTGTTCAAGGTAACTATACAGAGCGACATCTGTCGGCAGATTGGTTTGATTTGCTCCACATCTTCTTCATCATCATCCTCTTCAGTTTTCTCTATATTTTAAATTGTATATTTATAATAAAATTTTTTAATAAACATCAGAGTATTATATATATATATATATATATATATATTACAATTTATATTTGTTTTTTAAGAGCCTGCATATTTACGTATTAAGCTTTCTGTCTTCCTGTGTCAATCTATCTGACTACCTGGTTATGCCTGCCTCTCTGTCTGTCTGTCTGATGGTATATCTACCATGATGCATATTGATCTACCTCTCTGTCTTTCCTTCTGCTTGTCTGTCTGCCTGTCTCTGCCTGCGTGACTCTGCCTGCCTGTCTGGCTGCTGTGTATCTGTCTGTCTCTCCGTTTGTCTGTCTGTCTATCTGTCTCACTGTCTGTCTGTCTCCCTGCCTGCTTGTCTGCATGCCTGACTCGCTGCCTGTCTGTGTATCTGTCTATCTTTCCGTCTGCCTGTCTGTCTATCTGTCTACTTGCCTGTCTGTCTCTGCCTGCCTGACTACCTGGGTGTCTGCCTGCCTTACCACCTGCCGCCCTGCCAATCTGCATATCTGCCTGTCTGTCTGAATGTCTTTCTGTCGGTGTGCCTGTCTCTGTCTGCCAGTCTGCCTGTGTGTCTGTCTGTCCCCCATTTATTACGATGCCATTCAGGTCCTGTTTACCGTAACACTTATCACACATGCACGACAGCTCCATAGTTTATGCAAAGCGACGAGCCACAGATTATATGCCCCCATATTCTGTATATATATATATATATATATATATATATATATATATATATATATATATATATATATATATATATATATATATATATATATATATATATATATATATATATATATATATATATATATATTACATAGAGGAACATATGATCTGCGTTATACATATATATATATATATATTAATATATTATATATAAAATATAAAGTACATGGTGGTCATAAATTCGTCGCCTCATATTATGTCTCTTGACTTTTGTGTAATAGACTGTAGCAGCTGCCGCGGCGTCCAAACGTGCTACAGTGCTGCCCTCTGCCGGCCAGTTGGTTAACGATACGGAATTGGTGGGTATATATCGGCGCCATTATTATTTGGCGCCATCAGTAAGGCCTTCTTTTTCTAGTTCTACCTCATTCGCCCCGTCGACCGTCGTGACTCGCAATCATCCACGCCCAACATGTCTGGATCTACACCGCAGACAATCAAATATGATATATAAAAAGTATTGCATGTATTATATATATATATGTATATATATATGTATATTATGTGCTTAGAAATTTTTCATATGTTTGATGTTCCAATTATGTAAAAGTACAGATATTTATGTACTGTATGTTATATACATATTATGACCTCTATATAATATTCTGTTTATATGCGACGATAGTAATACATATATCTTTACATATAATGCTAATATACAGCCAATATAGGTTGTATATTTATGTATGTATATATGTGTATATATATGTATGTATGTAAGTATATATATATGAATATATATCTATGCATGCATATCTGTATGTATGTATGCAAAATAATTATGTATGTATATATATATGTATAATGTATATACATGTATGTATATGTAAGTATATATGTGTAATAAATATATATATGTACAACTGTAAATGTATAAAAAATATATCTGTAAGTCTATGAGCATAGGCCTACATATTTCACACATATACATTTGTATACAGTATATATATAAATGTATATGTCCTCATACACATATGTATTTATCTGCATACACTCATCCTATACATGTATGTATATATACGTATATATATGTATGTATGTATGCATATACATACTTTGTAAGTGTATACTTATATGTAAGTATCGTTGACCGCAACATATATATATATATATATATACGTTATTGTCGGTCGGTGTAATGGGACAGAAAATGGCGAACATTGACTGGTTTATTTCGTCGTTGCTGACCTTTCGGCCGCCATTTTCGGTCCATCGAAGAGACGCAATTATGGCCTTTTATGCGCACAACAATGGCCGACCAGATCGCTCGTCTTTTAGCCTCCCTCCCACCCTCACTCTGACTCTCTTTCTCTCTGTCTCTGTCCTTTTCTCTGTGTTTGTTTGTCTGTCTGTCTGTCTATCTGTCTATCTGCCTATCTGTCTATTTATCTATTTATCTGTCTATCTATCTATCTATCTATCTATCTATCTATCTATCTATCTATCTATCTATCTATCTATCTATCTATCTATCTATCTATCTATCTATCTATCTATCCATCCATCCATCCATCCATCCATCCATCCATCCATCCATCCATCCATCCATCCATCCATCCATCCATCCATCCATCCATCCATCCATCCATCCATCCATCCATCCATCCATCCATCCATCTTTCAAGCTGTCTGTCTGTTTGTCTATCTGTCTGTCTATCTATCTTGCTGTTTCCTTGTCTGTCTGTCTGTCTACCTCATTCCCTCCCTCTCTCTTTTCTCTCTTCTTTCTCTGTGTGTGTGTCTCTCTCTGTGACCCTCTCGTGTCAGCGTGCCCACGTGGTCAGGACCCCTTAAAGGTTCTGTGCTGGTCCCATATTCACATATGGGACCCTTATATATAGCTCACATTTGTTCCTTTCTTCCTGTCCCTGTCTCTCTGTCTTCCTCTCCCTGTCTTGCCTTTCTTCCTGTCCCTGTCTCTCTTTCTTCCTCTCCCTGTCTCCTCTTTCTTTCGTGTCTCCTCATCCATTAACTATTATCGTTTGACAATGGAAGTTAAATGGCGCCATAAAATCCAGTCCAATGAAACGGCTTTCGTCTCTATGGGCGGCGTGACGTAAAAGGCGCCGGCGTCTTTGATGTATGCCGCTCTTTGTCTTTAATTTGGCGTCACTCTTAACTTCTATCGTCGCCTCACAGTTGAAGGCTGTTTCAGTTCGGACGCATTAATTGCCACGACGAACAATAGGTTCCACGTTTTCACGCACTATTGTCAGGAACGACAAGAAAAAGTACGATTGGAGTTTCCTCGAGTGGATCGTAAAGACGCCAAATAAATTATTTGTTACACTGCACCAAATGCGGAATCAGTAATTGTAGTCGTTGTTGTTGTCGTTGTATTCATCATCGTCGTTGTCGTCATCATCACTATCGTCGTCAGTATTATCGTCATCATCACCGTTGTTGTGATAATCATCATCCTTGCAGTCATCATCATCATCATCATCATCATCATCATCATCATCATCATCATCATCATCATCATCATCTATCATCATCATCATCATCATCATCATCATCATCATCATCATCATCTATCATCATCATCATCATCATCATCATCATCATCATCATCATCATCATCATCATCATCATCATCATCATCATCATCATCATCATCATCTATCATCATCATCATCATCATCATCATCATCATCTATCATTATCATCATCATCATCATCATCATCATCATCATCATCATCATCATCATCATCATCATCATCATCATCATCATCATCACATTCATTATCATCGTTATTAATGAGTTGTAGTCAGTAAGTCATCCGGTGCTTCAGCCAGTTTTTCGTCTGTGTAGAAACTGCACGTGTACAAGAAGACTGTCCAGGCTGTCATTTATCCGATCTCGAACACCACTCCTCACAATTTCGTCGTCTGGACTGCCACGTCACCCACCTACTGCTTCGAATGCGAGGGTCTGCTGTGGGGCCTCGCCCGTCAGGGGGTCCGTTGCACCGAGTGCGGGGTCAAGACCCACGACAAGTGCAAAGACTTACTCAACGCTGACTGCCTACAACGTACGAAAAACTATGAACACACTCATTAGCCTCGCTGCACTAAACAACAATAGCCATTGTAATCGTAATCGGAATCTCGAGATTTCTACAGCGCCCAAAAATGCCAAGTCCAAAGCGCTCAGTCAAAAACAAAGAGGCAGACATGGTGTTGTTCAGATTCAGCCCCAATCCATTGAATACAAGGTCAGGCAGGTAATTAGCTTCTGTTGCGCCGGTGTCTAATGCACAAGGCATCCAACCAATGGCACAGCAAAACCAATCCGTAATCAGGTCAAAATCCAGAAGGTCAGTCCGTAAGACAGAGAGGCAGCCTATGGTGGATAAGTAATTTAAAAAAGGTAAGACTTCAGTTGAGAACGAAATGACATAAGCGACTGAGCAGAGCGCACAGACACAGGGAGACAGTTCCAAAAAGTAGGTCTAGCAACGAAAAAGCTCGAGAATAGGCCTACGAGGTATTATGACAGGCAGACGGTAACAGTAGATGGTCGTAATAATCATTATCGTAACCTTGAGATTTCTATAGCGCCCAAAATCCAAGTCGCGGGAACCAGCTTATTCAGAGGCGCTCAGTCAAAACAAAATCGATAGGCAGGTAGGGTCAGAATCGGTTCCAGGCCAAGATCCAAAGGGGTCAAACAGGCAGACAGTTATACGGCCACGGTGGATGGTGTTTAGAATTGAAACGGCGCGGGAGGGGAGGGGAAGAAGATCGCTCAGGATATGATTTGTGAAACAGCAATGTTTTAAGTTTTAAGTGGTCGTCTGTGAAGAGATTGCAAAAGGCGAGGATTTGGCGGTATGTAAAATTGATCATGAATTCACCTCTGCAACCGTTTTCGCAATTTTACGTTTTACGCGTTTTATTCAAATAAATAAATAAAGAGTTCTTGAGGTGAAATTTTGATGCACTTCGCACATTGCGGTAACATGCAAGAAGAGCAGACCCTTAAGTTAGCCCCGAGGGGCAGCCATATGTATGAAGTGTTAGAGTCTTCATTTTCTTAGCCTCGGCTTATCAGGACGAGTGGCCAATCCTCTCCGTCACCGCCTAATCTCCCCACCCACAGGGTCACAGTGTACGTTCACTGTACTCATTATAGCTGAGTTGGCTAGGGGGCGCAGGTCGAGCATAAACCTCGACACAAAAAATGTAATTTCTGCTCTGCAGGCAGAACCCCCGACCTCTCGGTTGACAGTCTAGCACGCTAGCCATTAATCTCTGATGAATGAATTCTTTCGATGTTTACTGGTTTCTGACTGGCTCCATCTTCTGATCCAGGAGCTGCTGAGAAAAGTTCCAAGCATGGCACAGACGATAAGACAAACAGCATCATCAACACGATGACGGAGAAGATGAAGCTGCAGGAAGAGAACCGGCCAGAGATGTTCGAACTCATCAGGTTTCACGATCCACTAACTCTTTATACGGGCGCTACATAAATGCGAGGATTGTTCGCACAATTTCCGGTTGTGCATTCCGTTTGATTACGTTAACATTATAGTTCTGTTCCAATCGCGTTGATATCGTTGAGGCGCTTGCATGAGACAGCGCTGTGGCTTATATTGAAACAATCAGTATTTTAACTGGCATATAGAAACGTATGAACACATATACACACACACACGCACATACACTTACCTCTACACCCACCTCTACACCGACATTCACACACTATCATAATCTTAAACTCCCAATTTACTGCCAAGAAAGCGAAGTCCCCACTGACGAGTTTATTCATAGGCGCCCAGTCAAACACAATGGGCAAGATAGGAAAGTACAGGTTATTAGGAGTACCAAGTATGTGTGTAGGTATGCACTTATGACTGCATGTAATTGTAACGGTAACTGTCTGTGTAAATTTATATAGCGCCACTTCAAGGGAGACTTACCAGAGGCGCTCCAGATCTGACATAATGAAACCGCGATCGAACAGAATAGTCTTCAAGCGCGTGCGAAAGAAAGAGGCAAAGTGGAGTTCAAGTCATAGGTTGCTAGACCACTTACGTAATGACTTATATATATATATATATATATATATATATATATATATATATATATATATTGTTGCTATAATATAATATAATTATATATATATATATATATATTATGTTCATATTTAGACATTACCTGTGTTGTGTAATTGTTAGGAGTGTATTTTCGATTGATAAGGACGCCCATCAGGAGCACATGAAAACGGTGAAGCAGACGGTGCTTGATGGAACTTCACACTGGTCTGCTAAACTCGCCATTACTGGTAAGGAACGAAGTCTGCCTAATAACCATGTACACTTTCATCAATTAATAAATTATTTAGCGCATATATGTATATGCGCAATGATTACTGAAGTGCACTGATCTAGTCTAATCTAATCTTATCTTATCTATTCTAATCTGCGCTCATAAAATGACGTCTATTGCGTCGTTATCATAATCATCTAGAAATTCCAAGTATAGGGTCGCCCCAAACATGACAATGACAATTGAACCGTTGAGGAGTATATATAGCGTCAGTTACAATCGTTCTAAAGGTGTCGAAGAGAGAGCATTGCATTGTCGGCGGTTTAACGACACCTCATGGCAACATCGGCTGTTAACCTTATACATATATCACACATATATCATACACCAGGGGTGGGCAAACTTTCTGCACATGGGGCAGTGCACATTTTAACAGATTTAGACTACTGGGACAAAGTCGGCCATGGGTTTGGTTTATGACCTTTTTTTCGAGAACTCATCTCTGAAAAATTTGATGACTTTTTTGGGGAATTCATCTCGCAAAATTTTTCCTGGGTTCCCCATGGGAAGCGACAATGCGTTTTACTACTGGGACAAATCTTAAGACTCCTGCAACATTTGTCCCACTAGTTATAGAGTAAAAAATCTGCTGATTAGCAGTACAGGCAAAGGATAGGCCTATTAATTATTTGTTTAAACAGATCTAAACGTATTAATTATTTTTTAAATAATTAATTATTAAAGCAGAGTAGAAAAAGTCGCAGCACTGTGGTTGAACACAAAGAACGTTGCTCGTCATTAAAATAAAGAACTATCTGGAAGAAAAATAAATGAAATTAAGACCATTACGTCGTTGACTGAACGACTTTCAGTAAAGGTGCCTTGCACTGAAAAATATCGGGAATCACTCCTCTACTACATTCTGTTCTTTTTATTCTACTCTGCTATACTCTATTATTTTCTAATAACTTGTATAGCGCCAGTTTATAAAGCGCCAAATGAATCGATATAGAGCGAGCCATAATCCTTCGCCGTCTGCGAGATTTCGTTCCTCCTCTCTTCCATCCATTCATCGATTGATCGGTTGCTGAGCTTGTATGGCGCCGTGGCTTCAGCTGCTGGACCATAATATTGGCTGCCGAAGCCGCATCAGGATGCTCGAAAGCCAATCAAAGGCACGCCGCTGCTCAGCATCTAATTAATTCATCTGTGTATAATTGTCGTTCGATGAGTTGAACGATTCCAGTGATGGGAGAATTCCTTATGTCATCGACTTTATTCTGTGATCTACGTGGTAAAAATAAAGCTCCCTAATCCATGTAATATACATAGTGGGACTTAAGGAGAAGGCAGGTGCTCATTTTATTAAACCGACAATGAGCTTGGTGACAGAGGCAAATGTGGGTAAACTGCAGCTTGCCAGGGTTGTTATACAGAAGTCGAACCCACAACCGCATGATTCGTGACCAAGCGCTACGTAACTATGCGAACAGATATTACTAGGACTTGACTAAGCTTACTTGATGTGACGTGGCATAGCGTGATGTGGCATGACATGATGTGACATGACGTCACGAGTCAAGTGTGACATTTCAGCATGTCACTTGCAATCGCAGGCATTGATAGGCAACGTGCCGGACAATAATATTTACGCCACGTAGCATGAATATGACGTGCTGTAAAATGCATGACGTGTCATGGCATAACGTGACGTGACATGACATAACATGACGTGACATGACATAACGCGACGTGACATGACGTGGCGCGTCAATGTGACGTTTAATGTGTGTAAGTTTGTGTGATCTTGCAGTGATAAACGCGCAGGGATTGATAGGCAAGGACAAGACGGGGACAAGCGATCCCTACGTGACCGTCCAGATTGGGAAGATCCGGAAGAGGACTCGGACCGTGCACCAGGACCTCAATCCAGTCTGGAACGAGAAGTTCTACTTGTGAGTATGCGTTCTTCTCTGATAACAACCAGGGTTTGGTTCTTAGGAGTGGTGGGGATGGGGGCTAAACTGTACCCACCCAATGGCTCCGACCAAAGTCATTTTGAGTACATTATCCAAGTTATTGCAGGTTCATAGTCATGGAAAAGTGATCTGCTTGGTTACACGGAAATTCCCCTCCTTAAAATATACCCAGACCGACACCCACATACATCGAAACCCACCACCCGATCATTATATCCACCGTTCCGTCCACCCATCCTCCATGACATCCAGCCTCCAAAATACCCACCCACAAAGACCCCAGCCTACATTGAAACTCACCAACCAACTAAGACATCCTCCAACGTCCCACCACAACACACAACCCAACCAAAACACCCACCAACCCACCCATCGCAACACCCGTCCACTCACCAATCGGGCACCCTTCCCCCCACCCACCAAGACACCGACCTACACCGTAACCCACCCACCAACTAAAACATCCACCGACCTTCCACCACTACCACCAATCGACTAAGCCAATCCACCCATCGCCCACCCAATACCTGCCCCACCAATCTCAACACCCGCCGGCCAACCCACCTACTCCGAACCCATCCACCCCTCAAAACATCCATCGGCCTTCCACCACAGCATCCACAGACACGCAGTGCTTGGCTGCCTGCGAAGACACGCTCAGCGCAGGACGGAACGCAATGCCCCTCCGTTTACTCAGAATCCGGATATGCAAGAGCAAACAGTTTCATCTTTCTCTCCTTCAATCATCGTGTTACATTCGTACGCATTCGTATGTCTACAGTATTCAACGCTTCCCGCCACCACGTCCCGCCCACCCCACCCACTTTCCCGCCTTCCGTTTTCCCACCAATATCCGACTTTGTCGAGCGGTAAACATGCGCAGTGCCGGCGACGGAGCACGGACAGTTTTTTGCCCGATCGACCGATATTAAACCACACCTTCGTAATATTCACCGATTCGCAGGGAAGAGGGTTTTCTCTTCTCGGGGAATGTCGCTCCTAAATCGCGAAAGCCAGAAGATATCGAGCAGCGGATTATGGGAAATGAATGTAAATTGGATGGAATAAGAAATTGCATTTATAAGGGAACGCTTCTATGGCGCCTTCAGCAGCTTCCCTGAGAGACTTACTATTGATAGGAGGTGCTGGTCAAAAGACAGGAGTCCCGTATCAATCAGGCGAGGTAAGGTCTGGTATGAACAGAAAGGTAAGTTATTGTAAGGTAAGATTAGGTTAGGTAAGGTTAGATAAGACACGGCAAGGTAAGGTACGATAAAGTAGGTAAGATAAGGTTAGATAAGGTAACGTAAGGTAAGGTCAGTCAGGCCAGGTAAGATAAGGTAGGGTAAGGTAAGGTAAGGCAAGCAAGGTAAGGTGAGGTCAGGTGAGGTCAGGTGAGGTAAAGTAAGGTGAGATAAGGTGACGAAGAAGAACGAGGGAGAAGGAAGAATAAAAGGAAGAAGAACTGAAAGAGGAATAACAGAAGGAAGAGAAGGAATAGGCCTATGAGGAGCAGTCGCAAGAGGAGGAAGAATAGGAGGAGGAAGAGGAATAGGAGGAGCAGATGTAGACCTACTGTTTTAGTAATTTGTTTCCTTGTTAATTTCTTTGTTACAGCGAATGCCACAATTCGACAGACAGGATCAAGGTTCGAGTCTGGTAAGTTATTCGACATACCACTCGAATGACCATTTTGAATGACCACTTTGATTGGTTCTAGCTTTCGGACAATCGAACTACGGACATTTAGAGATATATGTTTCGGCGCTGAAATGTAACTTAATCAATTTATTTAACGCTTTCTAATTCTCTGGATTTAACTGACGTCTTGGGGTCAGGGTCGTTGCAGTCGACCTTACCTTACCTTACCTTCCCTTGCGTTGCCTTGCCTTACCTTGCCTTGCCTTGCCTTTCGTTGACTTGCCTTACCTTGCCTTGCCTTGCTTGCCTTCCTTACCTTGCCTTGCCTTGCCTTACCTTACCTTACCTTACCTTACCTTACCTTGCCTTGCCTTGCGTTGACTTGCCTTACCTTACCTTGCCTTGCCTTGCCTTACCTTACCTTACCTTGCCTTGCGTTGACTTGCCTTACCTTACCTTGCCTTGCCTTGCCTTACTTTACCTTACCTTACCTTACCTTGCCTTGCGTTGACTTGCCTTGCCTTGCCTTGCCTTGCCTTACCTTACCTTACCTTACCTTACCTTACCTTACCTTGCGTTGCCTTACCTTACCTTGCCTTGCCTTACCTTACCTTACCTTACCTTGCCTTGCGTTGACTTGCCTTACCTTACCTTGCCTTGCCTTACTTTACCTTACCTTACCTTACCTTGCCTTGCGTTGACTTGTCTTGCCTTACCTTGCCTTGCCTTGCCTTGCCTTACCTTACCTTTCCTTACCTTACCTTGCCTTGCGTTGACTTGCCTTGCCTTACCTTACCTTGCCTTGCCTTACCTTACCTTGCCTTGCGTTGACTTGCCTTACCTTACCTTACCTTGCCTTGCGTTGACTTGCCTTACCTTGCCTTACCTTACCTTACCTTACCTTACCTTACCTTACCTTACCTTGCCTTGCCTTGCGTTGACTTGCCTTACCTTACCTTGCCTTGCCTTGCCTTGCCTTACCTTACCTTACCTTACCTTACCTTGCCTTGCGTTGACTTGCCTTACCTTGCCTTGCCTTGCCTTATCTTACCTTGCCTTACACTACCCTACCCTACCCTACCCTACCCTACCCTATCCTACCGGAATGACTTGTGTAACTGGGAAATGCTGTGCCATTCGTGCTTTTGAAAGATACTTCAAAATGCCATATAAACAATTAAACATACAAATGAACATACGTCGTACATGCATTAGAAAATGTTTTATTTGTCACACAGTGTACATAGGTAACTGGTAGGAATAGTTGGCCAGGTTTCATCATTTGATATGTTTTACTCAGTTCAGTGTCTGACTGAACAGCTTCTCGTGATTTGTCATTTCTACTGCACACTTGGGCTGTTTTGACTATTGATTTCTTGCCTTGCCTTACCTTGCCTTGCCTTACCTTACCTTGCCTTGCCTTGCCTTGCCTTGCCTTGCCTTGCCTTGCCTTGCCTTGCCTTGCCTTGCCTTACCTTACCTTACCTTACCTTACCTTACCTTACCTTACCTTACCTTACCTTACCTTCAAGCCGGTCACACTCCATCAATATTAGTTAGTTAATTTTGTGTAACGACGCTGCATCGATGATTAGCGTTGCCCTCCTTTTTCATCCAGGCTTGGGGCTGGTACCTACCATAGTAATAGCAGAGGCAAAATTCAACCAGCTATTGGTAGCTTCCTTTGTTTCTTTTGGCTGCCAGCGCCGTTGACGTCGACCATTTTACCTTGGGTTGTACTGTTTGTCTCGAGCGATTGAACTCAGTTGATGAATATATAATTTCAGTAGCCAAATTTTTCAAGATGTCTAAAGTGAACGTTAGTGGCCTTTTCCTGTTATTGAACGGTTGAACGCAGTTGATGAACATATAATTTCGTTAGCACGTTTTTAAAGGTGTCTAAATGAACTTTATATTTAACGGATAAGTAGTAGTTTCCGGTGTTTAACGAAATCGGCTGCCAAGGCCGTTGAGGTCGCCTTTACTTTACATCCGGAGGAAATTAATTCAACGATTGGATGGATGCAAAGTTTAACGACATCTTAAGGCAACAAAGGCCGTTGACGTCGGCAAAAATTATTTTGGCATAAGTTTTGGCCTTAGTTTTGTTAAACGTAGCTGAGGGATTTAGGTACAAGCGTTTTAAATGTGTCTAACGAGATCATCAAATTATCCAGTGTTTAGTTATTAACCACGCTGTGTCATAAAAGAGATGGCTACCGTTGCTCTCTTCCTCTATCCTTGCTTGGGACTGGTGCTGTCAGATTATGGGCAATGGAGGAGTTTCGGCCTGGGCAGTTGTAGGTTCTAGTGTTTAAAAAATCTTATGGCTGCCATGCAGAACCGTTGACCCTCCTCCTTTCTCTGGGCTTGGAACTGGCACTACCTGGCACTATTTGGCACGAACTGGTGCAGTGGCGGAGTTGTTACACCAAAGTGATGGATGGATCTCGAGTTTAGCGAAAACTTACGACAATAAAGACCGTTGAGGTCAACAGAAATTATTTGTGGACAGTTCTCACCGTTAGTTTGGCATAACACAGCATAGTTAACACTTTGTAATTCCTCTCTGACCCAGGGTTCTGTTCCTGTCTCCCACAAGCGGGCTGTCGTCTTTCCCTCCATTAAGCGTCAAGGTCTGGATCCTAATTCTCCAGCTAATTTTAGGCCCATCTCCAACCTTTCCTTCCTTTCTAAGCTCCTGGAACGGTGTGTTGCTTTTCAATTGGTTCACTACCTCGAATCTAATTCCCTCATGCCTCCATTTCAATCTGGGTTTAGGAAATCCTACTCAACTGAAACCCTACTAGTCCGGCTCCTAGCCGACGTCTTCCAAGCTCTTGACCGTGGTCATGTCACCCTGTTAGCTCTCTATGATATCAGCGCAGCCTTTGACACGGTAGACCACTCTATTCTCTTAAATCGGCTATCTATATCCTTCGGTATCTCTGATAGTGCCCTTTTATGGTTCCGCTCTTTCCTCTCTGACAGGTCCATATCTGTTGTCTTTGGATCACATCGTACTCCTTGGGCCACTACCTCCTATGGTCTCCCCCAAGGCTCTGTTCTTGCTCCTCTGCTCTTCATCCTATATACTTCGGACCTTGGGGGGATTTTCCAGCAGTATGGGGTTTCGTCTCATCAGTATGCTGATGACACCCAGTCTCTAATTCATGGTCCAGCCTCTTCTGCTGTCCAAATGGTCGAACGCATCTTAGCAGCAGCCTCTGCTCTGGATTCTTGGCTTTCCTCTAATCGCTTGCGGCTGAACCCTGACAAGACTCAGTTTATCTGGCTCGGTGGTCGCCTCCAACTCAGCAAGATTGATTTTGAATCTCTACATCTTAGGTTTCCCCTCATTCAATTCTCCTGCTCTGTTCGTGACTTGGGGATTGTCCTTGACCCTACCCTCTCCTTTACTGATCAAGTTAACCTTGTATCCAGATCTTGCTTTTATCATCTACGCCAGCTCCGATCCATCCGCAAGTCTCTTTCATTTCATGCTGTTACTACACTGGTCCATGCTCTGATCTGCACTAGGGTAGACTTTGGCAATGCTGTGTACATTGGCCTTTCCTCCTCCAATATGCACAAACTCCAGACTATCCTTAATGCTGCTGCTCGGCTTATAGGTGACATTCCTAAGTTTGCCCACATTTCTGCCTTTATCCGTGATTCCCTCCACTGGCTCCCTGCTCAACAGCGAATTCAGTTTAAAACCCTCACTCTCATGCGCAACTGCCTTACTGCCTCTGCTCCGTCTTACCTAATGAATTTTTGCAACCCAGTTTCTTCCTTGCCTGCGAGGGCTTCCTTGCGATCTTCGGCTCGCGGCCTTATGGTTGTCCCTCGCATGCGATCTTCCACGGCACAATCCAGAAGTTTCGCCTATGTTGGCCCCTCTGCTTGGAACTGTCTCCCCTTGTTTCTCCGCCAAGAGCTTCTTGCCCTCTCTCCTCTCCAGTTCCGTAAACGCCTGAAAACTTTCCTTTTTGCCGGTGCTGGCATTGATGCGGGTTGAAAGCGCCGCTGATTTGAGTGGCGCTATATAAGTTTTCGATTACAATTACAAAATGGATTACAGTTAATTGTGGGTTCAAGTATTTATATATATAGTGTTAGCTTCAATCGTGTTAAAGGTGTCTAATATTATGATCGAATTAGCTAGTCTTTATGGCTGGAAAGGCTGTTGGCGTCCACAGAAATTATTTTTGTGCAGTTTTAATTGTTACTATGGCATAATGCACCCAACCAGAATTAACATGTCAAAACTAACGTTGCCTTACCCTACCATAACTCAAAGTCGGTCACACTCCATCGACTGTTAGTTAGTTAATTTTGTGTAACGACTCTGTATCGTAGCAACGATGATTACCGTTGCCCTCCTCTTTCATTCAGGCTTGAGCCTGGCACTACCAGAGTACTGGCAGTGGTGGAGTTCAACCGGCTATTTGTAGTTTCCATTACTTAACGACGTCCTTTGGCTTCCAGGGTCGTTGACATCCACCATTTCATCTTATTTAGATATTTTTTTCTGATGTTGAACGACTGAACCCGGTTGATAAATATATAATTTCGGTAGCACAGCTTTTAAGGTGTCTAAAGTGAGCATTATATTTAACGGATAAATAGTAGTTTCCGGTGTCTAACGACATCTTTTGGCTGCTAGGACAGTTGACGTCGCCCTTACCTTACACCTGGAGGAAATTCATTCGAAGATTGGATTGATCCAGAGTAAATTCCTTTGGCATAGGTTTTTGGCCTTAAATTTTTTTAATGCAGATGAGGAATTTAGTTACAAGCGTTTTGAAGGTGTCTAACGCGCTCATCGCATTATCCAGGTGTCTAACGACATCTTATGGCAACAAAGGCTGTTGACGTCGATATGAATAATTTCTGTAGCCCACAGTTTTCATGAGCAAATGCAATTGTAGTCTAATATAGCAGTTGAGGATATATATATATATATATATATATATATATATATATATATATATATATATATATATATATAATTTGATGGCAACCATGTTTAAGGTGTCTAACGAGGTAATCAAATCCAGTATTAGCGACGCTGTGTTATAAAAACGAGAAGAGCTGTAATATGCCAAAATAATTTATGTCGACGTCAACGGCCTTTGTTGCCATAATATGTCGTTTAACTCTGGATCCAAAAAGATGACTGGCGTCACCCTCCTCCTTTATCCAGGCTTGGACTGGTGCTACCAGAGTATTGCTAGTGACAGCGTTCAACTATTAATTAAACAGCATGCTATTGCTTATCCGCCTGATAAGATGATTGGCGTCGCCCTCCTCCTTTATCCAGGCTTGGGACTGGTGCTACCAGAGTACGGACAATGGTGGGGTTTCGGCTTGGGCAGTAGTAGGTTCCAATGTTTAACGAAATCTTATGGTTGCTATGGAGAACCAATTGACCCTCCTCCTTTCCATGGGCTTCGGACTGGCACTACCTGACGCTATTGGCACGAACTGGTGCAGTGGCGGAGTAGTTAGACCAGAGTGATGGATGGGTCCAGGGTTAAACGAGACCTTATGGAAACAAAGGCCGTTGACGTCGACAGAATTTTTTTTTGAACAGTTCTCACCGTTCGTACATATGCCATTAAACAGCACAGCCTGACTCAAAACATCGTAGCTAGCAGTAAAATGTGGTTTAGGTACGTATATATAGTATTCGTCTGACTTGTTCTAAAGGTGTCTAATATTATGATCGAACTAATAATAATAATAATAATAATAATATTTATTCTTTAATTAAGCGCCTGCAAACGCACTGCGCTGTACATGTACATGTTATGCGATAAACCTTAACTACTAACAGAACAGACAGCCTGCAATACACGGCGCAAATTGCAGCCTACAAAGCATGTCCGCCTATGGGACTCGATCTCTGTACCTCTCGCACTCTACGCCAGATGAAAACCAATGCGCTATCGGGCCCCCATAAACACATCACTACCCAGTGTTTATTAATTAAGAGGCTGTTGACATTGACAGAAATTATTTTGAAGTTCTCACCTTTCCCGTGACATAATACACCCAACAATAATGCAATTATTAAAAAAAAGCAACCAGTGTAGTAGTTGTTAGTTTTCAGTTTAATGACACTGTGTGATAACAAAGATCATTAATGAAAATATATAACTGTATTAATGAAAATGTAAACACGTTGTGTTTGTGACAGCCTCTGTTTATCAAATAAACGAATATTTAATTGAACTGAATTGAAATTAGCATCACCCTCCTCCTATATCTAGGCTTAGGACTGACACTGCCAGAGTACCACGAGTGACAGTTTCAACGCGCGGAATTTTTATTTAAGTCCAGAAGGGCAACCTAAAAGAGGTGTCGAATTCTTAGATTATTAACGGCAGAGCTTATCAAACACGTCTGTGACGTGAATGTGTAATGTGGCCGAGGATAAATCTGGATCTAGTCCGAGAGATATATATATCTGTTCCGGCGATGTGTGTGTGTGTGTGTGTGTGTGTGTGTGTGTGTGTGTGTGTGTGTGTGTGTGTGTGTGTGTGTGTGTGTGTATCTGTGGCCTTCTTTCTCACATCGCTTCGTTTGCTAAAATCGGCTGACTTTGCAATCAGTCAAACTCTGTTTGTCTATTTCCGTGTCATTGTCTCTGTCGCTGTGTCTGTGTCTACTTCTGTGCCCGTTTATTGAGTATGTGCGTCGCTCTCTAGGTCTCTGTCTCTTTATTTGTCCATCTCGCTGCTTAACTGTGTACCGAGCTGCTCTGATCAGACAGAAAGACAGAAAGACAGACAGACAGACAGACAGACAGACAGACAGACAGACAGACAGACAGACAGACAGACAGACAGACAGACAGACAGACAGACAGACAGACAGACAGACAGACATACGGAAAGACAGAGAGACAAAGGACAGACAGACAAACAAACGGACAGATAGACATACAGACGGACGGACAGGCAGCCAGATAAACGGGCATAGGTTGTGAAGGAATTTCGTCTATCTGCCAACTGTAAGATGCCGACCGCATCTGAAAGAAAACAGCGTTGAAGACAATCCTATTGCCATAGACATATCGCTAAGTTATAATTAGTGTTGTGACGGAGCCCATATGTATAGAAGCTACAGACGTAGTAGAGGACTTGAGCGGCGCATGGTAAAGCAGGGCAGAAATAAAGAAGAGAAATACATAGCCTAAGATTGGACTGTTTAATTAATCACATCGAAACCGTATTAGTTCCAGCAACAGTTTGGTCAACTGACCGCACAGGAAATTATAATGAGATGCTGCAGCAGTACATCCAATTAGACAGACAAAGACCCATACAACACAATACAATACAATACAATACAATACAACACAATACAATACAATACAGCTGTATATTTGATATTGCCCTCCTTCCAAAGATCAGAAGTGCACACTGCACACGACCATGAGACAGAGACAGATGACGCTGAGCAACTGCATGCGAAGGACGTGCTCCACCAGGGGCGTAACTTTGGTCTAAAAAGTGGGGGAGTACCAATTTCATACATACGCAAAGCAGGGAGGAGGCTACGGTCTCTGGGAAGGCACAATAATAAAATATTGATTAACATTGTTCAAAAGTGAAGGGTACGGTACCCCTAGTCCAAAAAGTGGGGGTACGCGTACCCATCGTACCCCCCACAAATTACGCCTATGCGTTCCAGGTCTCCACACACTACCTGACTGGCGAATCTCAAACCCGCTCGCGTTTGTGTATGTGTTTGTAGGTTAGTATGACCTGATTTATGATTTCTCTAACCAATCAGATTTCGACACGACGGCTCCGACGGACTGTTTGATTCTTGACTCGGATTTCTCTTGAGGCATGCTTTGTGGATTGATATTTATAACGACGCTTTAGAAGTCATTGGTTTGGATTGCAACGAAATAAGTACACTTAAGCACTCAACCGGTTTAATAAAGAATATAATTACTTACTTACTTGTAAATTGACATCTGTAGAAGTACAGGCGGTGAAGCGGTGAAGCTTGATCAGCGGTTGGATGGTGATTTCTAACATGCGACTTCTATACTGCCTGTTCGATACTTCTGCAACGCCTTTTCGGGACACGCTTGCGCATCTTCAAAACTTCTGTAGCGCCTTTTCAAGACTTCTCTACCGCATTTTCTGCATTTTTGTAGCGCATTTCAGGCCTATATATCGTCTTGAATTGAACGTGCGCTGTTTCTGTGTGTGTAGGGATGAAGACGATGATCTGAAGGCCAAGCTGAGGTCAAAGTTCACGCGTGAATCGGATGACTTCCTCGGGCAGACGATCATCGAGGTCCGGAAGTTGAGCAGCGAAATGGACGTCTGGTATAACCTCGGTCAGTTCTCAGTTCGACGCCAAAGCTCTTTAACGATATATATATATATATATATATATATATATATATATATATATATATATATATATATATATATATATATATATATATATATATATATATATATATATATATATATATATATATATTGTAGCGTAACTACCCGGGCAAGGCTACTGACCAGGATGGCCCTTCCCAGGTATCAGCGTGTCAACTCCTATGTCCGTGGTTCGGCTTCACTTAGTCAAGCTGAAGGCTTCAGACTCTGGTTCAGTTCAATCGTTTTATTCATGTAAAACAAACCGACTACCCGTCGGGTGAATCAAATGACAGTTACAAATCGTCAATGTACAATAAACCGCAAGTTCTACCGAAGAAGATTGTCCGCCACTACATTTCGCAGATGAAACCGTTCGCTACTCACACTTGACAGTCCGTGTATCGCAACGCTTGACAGTCCGTGTATCGCAACGCTTGACAGTCCGTGTATCGCAACGCTTGCGACGCCAAGTTCGCCAGGCGACGACGTGGATCCCAGTCCAGCTCGCAATCGCTTCCGAAGCGCCACGCAACCGTCACCGCCGACGACGACTAACTTCGCTACTCGACGACTAAGTTCGCCCGTCCGCTCGAGTGTCCTCTCCGACAGTGTCCTGACAGAGTGCGTCCGACGCAGAGCTCGACTGTCCAACCGAGAGTGCCTCGACTGCGTGTCCTCTTCCGACGAAGTGACTCCGACGACTCCTTCCTCCGACCGTGTCCGCGTGTGAGTGAGTCCCGACTGTCTTCTCCGACTGACTGACTGACTGCGTCCGACGCAGTGCTCTGACCGAGAGTGCCCTTCTTGACTGCGTGCTGACTGTCCTTGTCTTCTCCTTATATAGTGTAACGATACAGGGTATCGTGTATCGAGTATCGTGTATCGTGTATCGTGTATCGATACAGGGTATCGTGTATCGAGTATCGTGTATCGTGTATCGATACCTGCGGGTATCGTGTATCGTGTATCGTGTATCGATACCTGCGGGTATCGTGTATCGTGTATCGTGTATCGATACCTGCGGGTATCGTGTATCGTGTATCGTGTATCGATACCTGCGGGTATCGTGTATCGAGTATCGTGTATCGTGTATCGATACCTGCGGGTATCGTGTATCGTGTATCGATACCTGCGGGTATCGTGTATCGTGTATCGATACAGGGTATTGTGTATCGAGTATCGTGTATCGTGTATCGAGTATCGTGTATCGTGTATCGATACCTGCGGGTATCGTGTATCGTGTATCGATACCTGCGGGTATCGTGTATCGTGTATCGTGTATCGTGTATCGTGGCTGGCTGGCAGGTATCGTGCTGGCGGCTGGCTGGCATGCATCGACATAGGCAGGCAGGCATGCATCGTAGCCGGACGGCCGAGTCCAAAATGAAAGAAAGGGGGTGGAAGGGCCAAGACTTCCACAATATATAAATATATATATATATATATATATATATATATATATATATATATATATATACGAGACAAACACACGCGCACCCACATAGTCATCCAGACAAACAAAGGCCTTTGACATCGATAGGGTAGAATTTCTTTGTACAGTTTTCACCGTATACAATGCGCATTGATCGAAGTACTGAACTATATTGGATAAACGCGCGTCTAAAGAGTTATAAGAAGGTTAAATTTATGATTAAAAAAGGTGTCCAGAATCCAACAATTTAACGACGTCTTATGGCAACAAAGACCGTTGACGTCGACAGAAATTTCTCACCGTTTGTATGGCACAATGCAGGGCCACTTTCACTTTCATATCAAAAGAGGTTTGGGTTATTCTTTAACCGTTTTCATCATTCTTTTTGGCATAACAAATTGCATTTCAACCTAAGCTCACCAATTCTTTTTTTATTCCAAGGTTTAACGTCATCACATGACATCAAAGGCAGTTGACGACAAACAAAGCCATTAAAACGAGAAATTTATAGTGTACGAAAGACACTGTTCAAACAGAAAATTACAATGTAACTACTATTCACTGTTTAACGACACGGAAAATACAGTTTAAAAATACACAAGAAATTTTAAATGTAAAAAAGATTATTGATTGTAGGGTAATTGTAATTAGTAACTTCTATTGCGCCTGTGTAATGCACGAGGCATCAACCGATGGCACACAAAAACCAGGTCGTAATCAGGTCAGTGTCCAGAAGATCAGTCTGTAAGACAGAGAGGCAGCCAATGGTGGATAAACAATCTAACTTCACACGAGATTCTTAATCTAGTTACTAAAATTTAAAACAGCTTCAATTCCAAGTTTACAACACGTGCAATTACGACATGACATTCTCATTCTATTTTTGAATTTTCTAGAAGTTATAAGTCAATATGATCAAATAATAATATTATAATCGAAATATTGGCTATGCAAACAGTGAAAACGACAGTTCTTATCATACGAAGAGTTTAATAAATGACTAATACACACATAAGTAAATTTTGTGTACAGCAATTTAAACAATTTCTTTACTATGAGTATAGACTTTACACTGCAAGTAGCCCATATTTCAGAAAGTTCTTTAATGTTGATTTCAGTCTCATGCATGATACATTTATCTATGCGTAAACTGAAGATATTTTCTCTTAATATCAAATCATTTCCAGATCGAAGATAAAGTTTGGAAGGGTATCAATGCAATGTAACATTTCTCATAAACATCTTGCAAAATATACTGTAAAACAACAAAATATATACACCGCTCAACTACCACAGTTGGCGCATAATATATCACGCTCAGTCTAGCCTCCAGCTTTTTACGTATGAAGCAAATTAACAGGCGCCCAAAGGAATATAAGTTGGCCGAATATCTTATTAAAAGGTGTCCAGAACTGTTCCTAGACTAAGTAAATTAACTGCTCGGAGGAACTAGCTCTTACAAGACGGAAAATAATCGTTAAAAATGTCTTCTTTTTCTTTAAGGCTTTGGCTATGCTCCAGCACGCAATAGCCGCTCATCTATGGTGAGTCTCCACTTCTCTCTGTCCTATGCTCTCTGTGTATCCTCCTGCACGGCTAGGCCCATCCCCTTGCTGTCCTCTCAAATCCCATCAATCCATCGCAACCTTGCTCTTCCCTTAAACCTTGGTCTTCCGTTAAAAATGTAAAGAAAATTTAATAAATAAGAAAATAATCAGTAAATGGAAACGTGATAACAAAAATGAATTATAATGGATTATAATGGAAAAGAATAAAATAATTCGAATTAAATTGAACGCAATGCAATGCGATATAACAGACTACAGTTAGGCCTAACGTATACAGGACAAGTTTTTCCTGAACACCTTTTAGTAAGATATTTCACCGTCTTATAGGTCTTAGTTTGCGCGTACATTTAATGTTTGAGAATGCCGAAGAACAAGAAACCTGACTGATAGTGATAAAATGTTTATGAGAAATGTTATATTGCATTGATACGCCATTTTCAATTCACTGCATTACATTGTATTACAGCACAGACTACAAAATTCTCGTACCAAAAAATGCTTCCGACCAAAGGATATGATCTCTCATAACGCATTGCGTTTTGTCAATGCGAGATTGAATTAAACGAATATTCTATATTCACATTACATCACATTACCCCACATCAGATCACATTTCATTACATCATATCACATCAAATCACATCGGCTGATGCCTTGTGTGTTAGACACCGATGCCATAGAGTTTTTAATTACAATTACATCACATTAAATTACATTACATCGTATCACATCACATCACATCACATTACATTGCATTACATCACATCACATTTCATAGGTTTGTTATATTTTTAGACAAAAGAACAGACAAATCGGCTGTGTCGGGATCGATCCGGCTTCACATCAGCGTCGAGGTTAAAGGTGAAGAGAAGGTCGCTCCATACCACGTCCAGTACACGTGCCTGCACGAAAACATGTTCCACAACCTCTACCAACAGTCCCTCGTACCTATCAAGATACCCAAAGCCACCGGGGTACGTGCTTAGACTTACCTGATTACCTCTTCATACCTATTGTAGTTGTAATCGTAAATTAGTGTGGCTTCTCTTCAAGAGAGACTAATTTGGTCAGCAAACTATTTAAAATCAGTCCGTATTCCCAGACTTACTCTAATTCAACGAGGTCCTCTGATTGTCCTTCTCTGATGATGCCTAAAACCAGAACCCTGTTTTTTGGTGAGCGAACATCTTAGATTGCTGGGCATAGATTTTGGAACTCACTCCCTGTTTCTGTTCGTTAGGCTCAGTCGCTTATGTCATTTCGTTCTCAAATTAACACTTAACCTTTTTCAAATTACTTATGCACCATAGGCTGCCTTTCTGTCTTACGGACTGATCTTCTGGATATTGATCTGATTACGGATTGGTTTTGGTGCGCCAGCGGTGGATGCCTTGTGCGTTTGATCTATACCGACGCGATAGAAGTTACTAATTACAATTGCAATTAGAGGCTGACTCTTTGTTGGTCTAATTGTGTTAAATTTGACTAAGGGAGCTAAGAGCTCGTCAGTAAGCAAGGTTAGGAAGACTCTAGGCCTACTCGGTATTCAGATACAGATAAGTACACCTATCCCATGGTGGTATCACGTCGTATGTTAATTAAAGTAGGCCTATGCTAAGCAGAAAGCTATCCCGAAAATAGTCACATTGTATTTATAAATAGGCAATGTACAAAGTTATGCGTCTAGGGCGGAGGCACCTCACTGAATATTCATAAAACGCAGCAATGAATATTTATGCGGCATCTATAAGACAGAGTATTGCAGAGCCAATGAGGCGGAGGAATTACTTGATATTCGTAAAACGCGGCAATGAATATTTATGCAACGTCCAATTTGCAATGCACAGAATTACGAGTTTAGGGCGGAGGCACGCAATGAATATTCATAAGACGTAACAATGAATATTTATTGTGTCCTCTACGCTGGACCAACGGAACGAACGCTAAACGGAACCATAGTTTTAAATACGATGCATGTCTCTGTAGGACCAGTGTACATTCCCATAAGGTCCTTCTAAACATAAATGGAGTGACTTAAACAGGGACTAAATTCAACTGGATTCACAGCCGGGTCTGAGATCCGACACCTCAAGTGTTTTAGCTCTCGAAAAAGAGCTGGGGGTCGAAAAGTTTACAGATTACCACTGTAGTACACGAACGCAAGTCAAAATGTAACATTGTTAGCCTAATAATGTTGAAAATAGCGAGTATCGTTTATAGATTCGCCAGATAGGCTTAGGTTTCAGAATTTCAAAACTTTGGTAGTCTGCCATCTTCGAATGCGCAGTTTAACCTCTCACCTTAGGTATGGTGATGAGGTACAAGTGATCTAAACTGATCAAGGACAGAAGCTGTATATTTAAACAAAACATATACAGACTTTGCTTACGATAAACGTCCTAAGTTTTGTGTTTAAGTCAGAAATGGCCAAGCTATGCAATACTATAGACACATGATGTGTTTGATGCCGACCACACTATTAGCAGAGATATGCCCTGTATACCCTTTTCGGTCATTCAAGCCCCTGTTTTGGTCATTCAAGGCTTGTCTTTGAACTAGACTCCCGCTTGCAAAACCATCTATAGCTCCTCTTTGTCTGCTAGCCGTCTACCTCCTGTCTCTGTCTCTCTATCGACGCGTGTCTCTCCCTCTGTCCTTCACCTGTGACCGTTCCTGTGTCTGGTTTTCAGCCGATAATTAAATCCGTGACGACAACACTCCTTTGACGCCGGGTGGCGCCAGTTCATTTCCGGAGACCGGACTCCTCTTTATATGCTGTACCGATTAGCTTCGTTTAGATACTCTTTGACAAATTCCCTCATTAATCATCATTAGCTTCGACTTTACTATGAAACAGTTTCCACCCGAGTCTTTATCATACGAGACTCATGTCTGTCTTGTCAATGCTCAGGGTTCTCTTGTCAGCGTCTATATATCACAACGTAGGCCTTTTAATAAATAAAAAAAAATTGATGTTAACATTATTTCTTTTCCATTTGCTATTTTTATACAGAGGCCTATCAACAAAACAAAGCCTGCATATTACTATGACCCTCAAGTCCCTCATCCAAACATTTCCTGCATCTGCAGACAAACAATTTAAAAAGAACCATTTGGACTTGCTTGCACTTGTCGAGTTCTGTTTGTAAACCAAAGTGCGGTTAGCAATAAAGAATATACTTACTTACTTACTTACTTAAATCTCTGGCTCTGGGTCACAGATTTGCTATGAGCTTATTACCGAACAACTTGTGTTTAAAAAGAACAGCCTGGCCACATCAACCTGTATGATACAGGTAGCAAACACAGCGCAACATAACACGACCGAAAAATTATCCGCTGTCTTTTCTATGCGGCTGCGTGTCCTCCGAGGCGGCCATTTCACCAACGCTGCCGTCATCTTGAGTCTACCCACGGAACGAGACGCTCCTTGTGGTCTGTTGTTTCTCAACGCCTGACAAATACAGATCCATCAGTTCACCCAATAAACGGGGGGCCTGCCATCGGAAACCATCAACTCATAGCGTGATGCCTCGACCGGCCTCAATGCAGAGGATCCGCTCCCAATTTACGTCCAGACGATCTCCGCACATAAACGGAGTGTCAGATATGACCGCCTGACGTAATGACTGTTGCCGGGGTCTTGTGATCGCTTTTTGACAAACAATTCCGAGTGCTTAGGCAGAAGCTGTGATCTGTGTATCCGGTGAGATCTCCGGTGTTGTGGCTTGCACGCACGCTCCTACCGTCAAACTGTAAAATGTGATGATTGCGTGCAAGATAAGATGGACCGGTAACTGCGTCATTACTGTGTTTGCTTCGGGTGAAGACGTATTCCTGTTTGCGTTGCGTTCACTGAATAATGATCGCGGAGAAATTTGTGAGGTTTCGACGGCAAGAAAAGTGAGACGTTGTTGATAAGAGGAAGATGACGACGATGAGGATTGCAGTCATGGTTTATAAGGATTAATGGAGCCAGATAGTCTAGTGGTTAGCGTGTTAGACTGTCAACTGAGTGGTCGGGGGTTCAAATCCCCCTCCAGGATATTTATTTCGAGAAATCTGCTCCAGCTGCGCCTCCTAGCCAACTCGGCTCTAATGAGTACACTGACCATACAATGTCGGTGGGAAGATCAGACGGCAAGGGAGAGGACTGGCCAACAGCCGTCATGTGCCGAGGTTAAGAAAGATGAAGCCGCTAGCACTTTATACCCCCTTAGCTTAAGAGACAGCTCTTCTTTTTCTAACATGTGGCTACGATGACGGCGATGATAACTACGATGACAGTGACGGCGATGATAACGACGATGACAGTGACGGCGATGATAACGACGATGACAGTGACGGCGATGATAACGATGATGACGGTGACGGCTTTCTTATACGTATTTTTATTTACCAACTTGGCATAGTGACACCTCACCTAACCTAACGCAGTCTTTAATACAGAATACCATTACAGCAGTGTTTCGCATCCTACAGGTGCCGCCTAACCACGGGTGCCATGAACCCGCTCTAGAGAAGCCACGGATGGATAATATTTGCGCAGCTTTTCTGTCAAAGACTGTGAAGAACTACTGATAGGCCTAAACACAACTCATTTAGGCATATCGCTATGTTTTTAAAACTTACGGTATCTTATCTTATATGATTATTTATAAAGCGCCTCTCACAGTATAGGCTATTCAGAGGCGCTCCCATGCAGCGTGTCAGCCCCGAGGGAAGAGAAAGGTCTTTAGGCAGCGGAGAGAAGAGGGCGAGATCCCAAGCAATATCTTGCTACGGAGAGAGGAGGCATATTCAGTGAGGTCCCTCCGCCCTAGACGCATAACTTTGTACATTTCCTATTTATTCTCATCATCATACATATCTGATATACATATATTTACTGAATAGTTGCAACACTGTAAGGAACGTTGCTCGTCATTAGAATAAGGAACTAACTCGACGGAAAAAATTAATTAAGACCTAGTGCCGTTGACTGAATGACTTTTAGTAAGGGTGCTTTGCTTTGAAAAGGGTTGGTAGCAACTACATTAGAGGAGTCCGCGGAGACTATCCCTCAACGGAACGCTTTTTACCAATCCTGATTGGTTCCCGTACAAATGTCTGCGCACTGCATTCGCACTCATGCTCACTGCAGTGATGCACCAAGGTATACGCTCGCTCACTGCAGTGATGCACCAAGGTATACGCTCGCTCACTGCAGTGATGCACCAAGGTATACGCTCGCTCACTGCAGTGATGCACCAAGGTATACGCTCGACAAAGCAAAGACCGGAAAAAATTTACCACAAAAGGAAGGCAATGCTGTCGAACGACGCAAGCACGAAAGCGGAAGGCAATTTCCGAAACTATGGCTTCTCTTCTGCCGAGAACTGTCTCAGCTTACAGCTCACTACTCCGCTCTTTGTATATATTCATATGAAGAATTTATATAGCGCCTCTTCAAGGTTATCTACTCAAAATATGCATATATATATATATGTATATGCATAGGCGTGTATATATATATATGCATAGGCGTGTATGTATGTAGCACGTATATTTATATGTATAAGCAACTTCACCACTGCACTGCCTGTACTATGGTAGTGCCAGTCCCAAGCCCGGAAGGCGACACTAATCATATTTATTATGACACAGCGTTGTTAAACAGTAACTTCCACTAAGGTGCATTGTTCCCATTATTTGCTACAAGACTATAGAAAAACATAGAACGGTTTTTGGCTTGGGTTGGACTTAATTAATCTACGCTTGTAATTAGTAATTTCTACCGCGCCAGTTTCTAGTACACAAGGTATTGACTGATGACGCTAATTTACAACATATCAACTCCATTTAGATTTGTAACCCGGGCACCGGAAAAGGCCAAGGCAACCTTAACTGTTGCGGACTTGATTTGATATAGCGCCAGTGAAAGCTGGTCTCCCTGACGTGTGGCGCTGAGAAATTTCTAGGATTTACATTACATTACATTACTTTATTAGAACGTTTAGAAACACATGAAACATATGCTTGTCGTATTCGCCATTTACTATCGCCTATTGATCCCTGAAGTTAATGGGTCGAAGCTTATATATATACAATATATATATATACATAGTATATACTATATTTCATGTATATCTATATAATTGTATATATAACATTGTAATATAAATATCATATAGAATTACAGATATATGGGCTTGTATTTCGTCCTTTCGAGGGTCTCCGATCTCTTAATCGAAAGCGCTTGGCTCTGGAGACCTGTAAACTTTGAACTCTATATACGAATTTGATTGCAGTGATTCGCAGGGGACCAACTATAGACACTTCATGTCTCATACACAATGCTAGAATATACATATATATAGGAATGTGCTAAGCTGCTATGTATACACGGATATTACATTTGTATACAGATAATACATATATATTCATTATGTATATCCATTATAAATTATACATATGCATCGTATACCATTAACAATGCACATGGTAATATATACACATATGTGTTTTAGTATGGCTGTGTATATATACATATATATGTATATATTGTATATAGGGGCCTACTATATATACATGTACATACATACATACATATATATATGTACATATTTATGTATATATATCGTGTATATATAAAACTTACAATACATGTACACCTAATGTATATACATAATATACAGATGCCTTATTCTCATCATCATACATATCTGATATACAATACATGCATGTATCCTGGTCATATACCGGCTTGTATGAGTGTTTCTTGTGTATACGTGTTCCGGAGATTAGAATCGTCGACCCAGATCTGCCTCCAATTTCTGGGTTGGCTATTCTCTGGCCACGGTCGAGGTGGCGCTTCATAAATTCAGCGACACCTCGAAGTGTCAGGTCTATTTATTTCACAGCGACATCTATGGACAACGATCTGTCTTTTTAGATGTCGCTTAAGAACCCAGAAAGAGATATTACATTGCCTCGGTTTTAGAAACTCCTTCGCCTAAAAACACCTATCGATTGATCCCCATGTATGCAATATCTATGTAGGTATATTTATGTATGTATGTATGTATGTATGTATGTATGTATGTATGTATGTATGTATGTATGTATGTATGTATGTATGTATGTATGTATGTATGTATGTATGTATGTATGTATGTATTTACTTATTTATTGATGTAAATGTATGTATGTATGTATGTACTTTGCATCTATGTCAATGTGTGGATGCAAGCATAATGTATAAGTTTATGTATGTATGGATGTATGTAGTATGCATGTATGTATGTATGTATGTATGTATGTATGTATGTATGTATGTATGTATGTATGCATGTATGTATGTATGTATGTATGTACGTACGTATGTAGGTATGTATGTAAATGTATGTAAATATATGTATGCATGTATGTCAATATATATGTATATATGTATGTATGTATAATGTATGTATGTATGCATGTATGTATATGTTCACACGGAATGGAACCACCATCCTTTTCCAAAGACTTCACGTTAGCAATTTTCCTGCCATAAATTATTTTTATTTTATTTACTGCACTTGCACTGAAGACAACTTCTCCGAAGTGATTACACGGAGTCCAATCAGAAGGCCATGAACCCACAATCGTTGCGGACCCAGCGCGCTACCGCATAGACCACCGTGCCGCACATAACTAAGAGAGTCATGCATGTACAATTGTACATCTATGTATGTACATTGTACATACATACATAGATACACAGAGCATGTGCAGATAATCTGCCATCCTACTTATCTTAAATGGTTGCACCATGGAACTCTGTTACAGGTCGCTCCTCACATTGATCAGCATCTGCTGGAAAGTATGTTGTTCCGGGTACACGTCTTGTCTTTGGCCGGTGTAGGAGGCTGAATAGACTCCCCTGAAATAAACACTCCCGGAGTGTATATATCCTAGGACAGAATGACTCGGGAGTTAATTGATACTAGGACAAAAACACTCCACCCTGCGAATAAACACTCCCCTAGTGTCTTCGTTTGAGATCGCAACAAATGACTGGTGGAGTTAATTCATCCTAGGACAAATTGAAAGGGGAGTTAATTCTTCCTAGGAACAAACGACTCGGGGAGTTCATTCTTCCTAGGATAAACTGAAAGGGGAGTTCATTCTTCCTAGGACCAAATGACTCGGGGAGTTTATTCTTCCTAGGATAAACTGAATGGGGAGTTCATTCTTCCTAGGACCAAATGACTCCTGGAGTTCATTCTTCCTAGGGTATACTGAAAGGGGAGTTGATTCTTCCTAGGACCAAATGACTCGGGGAGTTTATTCTTCCTAGGATAAACTGAAAGGGGAGTTCATTCTTTCTAGGGCCAAATGACTCGGGAAGTTTATTCTTCCTAGGATAAACTGAAAGGGGAGTTCATTCTTCCTAGGACCAAATGACTCGGGGAGTTTATTCTTCCTAGGATAAACTGAAAGGGGAGTTCATTCTTCCTAGGACCAAATGACTCTGGAATTTATTCTTCCTAGGATAAACTGAAAGGGGAGTTCATTCTTCCTAGGACCAAATGACTCGGGGAGTTTATTCCTCCTAGGATAAACTGAATGGGGAGTTCATTCTTCCTAGGACCAAATGACCGCTGGAGTTCATTCTTCCTAGGGTATACTGAAAGGGGAGTTGATTCTTCCTAGGAGCAAATGACTCGGGGAGCTTATTCTTCCTAGGATAAACTGAAAGGGGAGTTCATTCTTCCTAGGACCAAATGACTCGGGGAGTTTATTCCTCCTAGGATAAACTAAAAGGGGAGTTGATTCTTCCTAGTGCCAAATGACTCGGGGAGTTCATTCTTCCTAGGATAAACTGAATGGGGAGTTCAATCTTCCTAGGACCAAATGACTTGTGGAGTTCATTCTTCCTAGGAAAAATTGAATGAGGAGTTGATTCTTCCTAGGACAAAATGACTCGGGGAGTTTATTCTTCCTAGGATAAACTGAATGGGGAGTTCATTCTTCCTAGGACCAAATGACTCGGGAGTTTATTCTTCCTAGGATAAACTGAATGGGGAGTTCATTCTTCCTAGGACCAAATGACTCGTGGAGTTCATTGTTCCTAGGGTATACTGAAAGGGGAGTTGATTCTTCCTAAGACCAAATGACTCGGGGAGTTTATTCTTCCTAGGATAAACTGAATGGGGAGTTCATTCTTCCTAGGACCAAATGACTCGGGAGTTTATTCTTCCTACGATAAACTGAATGGGGAGTTCATTCTTCCTAGGACCAAATGACTCGTGAAGTTCATTCTTCCTAGGGTATACTGAAAGGGGAGTTCATTCTTCCTAGGGTATACTGAAAGGGGAGTTCATTCTTCCTAGGATTAAATGACTCGTGAAGTTCATACTTCCTAGGATAAACTGAAAGGGGAGTTCATTCTTCCTAGGACCAAATGACTCGTAAAGTTCATTCTTCCTAGGGTATACTGAAAGGGGAGTTCATTCTTCCTAGGACCAAATGACTCGGGGAGTTTATTCCTCCTAGGATAAACTGAATGGGGAGTTCATTCTTCCTAGGACCAAATGACTCGTGGAGTTCATTCTTCCTAGGAAAAATTGAATGGGGAGTTGATTCTTCCTAGGACAAAATGACTCGGGGAGTTTATTCTTCCTAGGATAAACTGAATGGGGAGTTCATTCTTCCTAGGACCAAATGACTCGGGAGTTTATTCTTCCTAGGATAAACTGAATGGGGAGTTCATTCTTCCTAGGACCAAATGACTCGTGGAGTTCATTGTTCCTAGGGTATACTGAAAGGGGAGTTGATTCTTCCTAAGACCAAATGACTCGGGGAGTTTATTCTTCCTAGGATAAACTGAATGGGGAGTTCATTCTTCCTAGGACCAAATGACTCGGGGAGTTTATTCTTCCTACGATAAACTGAATGGGGAGTTCATTCTTCCTAGGACCAAATGACTCGTGAAGTTCATTCTTTTTAGGGTATACTGAAAGGGGAGTTCATTCTTCCTAGGGTATACTGAAAGGGGAGTTCATTCTTCCTAGGATTAAATGACTCGTGAAGTTCATACTTCCTAGGATAAACTGAAAGGGGAGTTCATTCTTCCTAGGACCAAATGACTCGTAAAGTTCATTCTTCCTAGGGTATACTGAAAGGGGAGTTCATTCTTCCTAGGACCAAATGACTCGGGGAGTTTATTCCTCCTAGGATAAACTGAATGGGGAGTTCATTCTTCCTAGGACCAAATGACTCGTGGAGTTCATTCATTCTAGGGTATACTGAAAGGGGAGTTGATTCTTCCTAGGACCAAATGACTCGGGGAGTTTATTCTTCCTAGGATAAACTGAAAGGGGAGTTCATTCCTCCTAGGACAAATAGAAAATGTTGGAAGCATTGGACCTCATCAGATAGAACCAGTTGACCTCCATGAGACTATAAGACAAGTGTCACAGAAGGAAAAGTAGGAAAAAGGAAGGTTGATGAGAGCAAACGGAGAATGAAGATTTAAAAACGAACCACAGACGGGGAAGAGATGACAGTGTTTGAAGTGGACCATAGAAAGAGTTTGAAGAGTAACAGGATATCATGGAAGAATCAGTGAATGACTATTGTAGTGATGAAGACAAAAAGCGCTTACGTCCTGAAGGTAAGTCTTCTGCTGATTCTGTGAAAACTATGAAGAGGGCAAAACACAATTCTGCAGACATAACCAACATAGCCCTGGCCAGTCTAAGACACCACACTGGGCTTAAGGAGACAACGGAGATTGCTACTGCTGCCTGGATTGATGTTACTCAGTTCGACACTACTTTAGTGATTGATCACAATAAGGTGAGGAGAGCTCAGAAGAGAGTCGTGAAAGTTTGAAAACGAACGTCAACAGAATGGCATCAGTTGTATTTTCTTTGATGGAGCGTCGTGATGAAACCAAGGTCATGTTGAAAGCAAAAGGGAATGGCGAAATGTATTCAGGTTTCGTGAAAGAAGAACACTATACAGTTTGCATGGGACCAGAAAGCAGATATCTGTGGCATTTTGTTCCTGCTCAAGGAAAAGGAAAAACGTGCTGAAATAATTGCTGATAGACTTGTTGAGTGATTGAATGAAAAAAGACCAGACAAGGCTCTTGAAGCTATTGAAGGTGATTCCTGTAATGTCACCACTGGTTGGCTAGGCGAGCAATGCATCATGTCGGGGAGAAGCTGCAAAGGCAGCTCGTGTGGATTGTTCGTGATCTGCACACAGGAGAACTGCCACTGAGGCACCTAGTGACTGCTTTAAATGGCAAGATTCTAAGCAACAGCAAATGGTCAGGTCCCTTAGGGAAATGTTAGATTCTGTAACTGAGCTAGACATCAATCCCGATTTTGCAAAAGTCTGTGTTGGCCCTGCTCTCCCTCAGCTCAGCGATGAAGTGATGAAAGACTTGAGCACAGATCAAAGCTATTGCTACAGGATTGTCACTGCAATTAGTAATGAAGTTCTGCCAAAGGATGTGGCTCTGTTGGAGTTAGGACCCGTGTGACTGTGTTCCACAGGAGGTGTCTCACAACAGCTCTGAGTTTCAAGAGAATTTGGATCTCAAAGCATAATCGAAAAGGATAGAATGTGAACAATTTGAGGATTATTGTGGAGTTCTGTGTTGCGGTGTAGGCCTATTTTGTGAACTGGTTCAATATATATACCAATCTTTTATTCACCAAATATGGTAGCACAAAACAAACGATACAGCATTCACTGGACAGCAGAACTGCCCGTACTATACTAATTCAACTACATAGTCCACATTTCCTTAATGCAATTATACTATGTGCATAGGAGATCACACATAAAATTTACCACAGTGTTCCCTATATTTGGGCCTCTTCGAAAGAGTCTTGTTCATCTTAACATCCAGCAGTCCTTAATGTTAGATTCCTGCATGAAGTGCAGTATGTCCTCGACACTGCAGTGGCTGACCTTGAAGATCTTACAGATGGCATTGCTGTAGGTGTAGTTTACTGTGTTCAGTTCACTGTTACTGAGGCTCACAGCTTCCATTCCGTAAAGCAAGAATGGCTTGCAATAAGCACTAACAAGATGCAGTAATACTGGCTCAGGGAATTTGCAACATTTACTATACAGAGAGTTTAAAGATTTGTAGAACTTGACTCTCATTTCATGCACACTGACTTTTAATGACTTGGCAGAAACAAGAGAACAACCCAAGTATTTAAGTTTGTCAACATAGTTAATTTGCACACTATTTACACTAATCATTTTACATGCAGTATGAAAAGAAGGGCCAATTTTCATCACCTGAGATTTTGTTACATTTAATTTCATTTCAGTACTCTCTAATTCTTCCACACAAATGTCGACCATTGCTTGTATGTCACAGAGAGATGCGGACATCAAGATAAGGTCGTCAGAATACATAATGCATCCCAAAATAGCTTCCCAGTCCGACATCGATGATTGGACCTACTCAGTTTCTCTATAATATCATTCACATACACAGCGAAAAGTATTGTTGAGAGGACACCACCCTGCCTAACTCCACAAACTAGATTGATCATATCAGACAACATGTTGTGCCATCCTGACACATGCTGCACTCATGCTATACCAAATTATGAGGATGCAAAAAACTCACGAAGGACTGATCGATCCATTAACTTGCTAAATAATGCATAGTAGTGTGGTCCAAAAAAATAAAGTGCAAGCTAGAAACCAGGCCACCCTCTCAGTTTTTTTACACCTGTCAATAGTATTATTGAGACAAAATTTCAGCTTCTTATTCCAACTGGAAGATGGTGCTCAATGACAAGTAAATATTACCATATAGTAGTATTTGCTGTAAATCTCGATGCCGTATAACTTGGTCAACATTTATCATGGAGATGAGCTTGAAATAGTTTATGTTGTGTTATCAGACTTATTTACTTACTGGTACTTGAAAAAAAGTGTACAGTTCTTGTTGAAGGTCATGGTGCCTACTTCCTGTGTTTAGGGCTGACATGTTTTCAGAAGTGAATTTTTACATTACAATTGCTGCAGTGCTTGGCTGTGATCCTTCTGCCCTGCCACTTTCGCGTAACAGAGTGCGTACGAAAGCCAGGATAGAGCATGCTGAAGCTGTAAGATTTGAATTTGTACCAGGTTAGCCACTGGTACTACACTGGGTTGGGTAGACCCTGCCTAAGATCTTTGGAGCAGGAAATGTAGACCACCTGCCAGTGCTGATTTCAGGTGGTGGTGTGGATAAGCTCCTTTTTGTCCCCAAATTAGCCTTTGGGACAGAATACAATGAATTCATGGTCGTTCATATTCTTCAGAAGTTGTGAAAGCTCACAGTTGACAAGGTTCAAGCCTTGAGCTTTGATACAATGTCTGTCAACACTGGGCATTTCAACGGATTGTGTGTTCTGCTGGAAGACAAATAAGCTGAGAGCTCTTGTGGTTGGCCTGCCGTCATCATGTAATGGAATTGATTTTAGCCAAAGTATTCACCTTGTGCTGCAGTCCACCTGTTCTCCATAAATTCCAATCTTCAAAATATTTAAAGCTGCTGGGAAGGTGTGACATGTGTCAAATTCCGAGGACTGGAAGTCATATCCGGCACTGCAGCCCCCCCCCATGAAACAGCGTCAGTTTTCTCAAGCAGTTTGCTGAAAGTCAGATTCAGAGATCAGAGACAACAGTACTGCCAAGAGCTCATTGAGCTGACAGTGGTTGTCCATTGAAGTCAGTCTTCAATAATTCACTGGAGAGCCCTGGGCCAATTCACCATGCACATTGGATGGCCACGTTACTGTATGCAATCAAAATCTACATTTTTCGCGATCAACCTGATCTATTCATGAAGAAACTCAGATTCATTGATTTTTTAAGTTTGGTGCCCTGTTTTACGCAAAGGCTTGGACAAAGACCCACTTGCTGCTGAAGCTCCAGAACAAGATCTGTCACTTTGGATTGGTCTAGGACAATATGAGTCTATTGACTGTTAGGTTAGCGTTGCTGCCAGGAAGGTCCTAGAAAACCACTTGTGGTACCTTTCAGATGAGGCTGTAGGTCTGGCAATGTTCTCAGACACCAACTTCCCGTAACAGATAAAATGAAGTTTGTCGAGAGAATGACTGCAAGACCAATTTCCTGTAAGAGATAAAATGAAGATTGTCGACAGAATGACTGCAAAGCCTGGTGAAAGGAGGTGAGAAGTGATGCTAAGGTACTGAAGGAGGGTTTTCTGGGTGATTTTACAACCCAGTGAGCACTGACACTACTGCCACACCTGAAGATGAGTGATTTTTTTTACACTTCAACCAGAGAAATGGATCGAGAATGAGGATTATAAGCAAGGTAGATATAGATAATTCAGCAGTTGAGAGTGGTGAATGACGCGGCTGAGAGGGTGTGAAGTTGTTCGAGGAATTCTACTGCCTCATCACCAATGATGAAGAAGAAAAGCACTTTCTTCTCCAAGTGCTCGAGGCAAATATGAAAGCTGTTCTCACTCACACAACAAAGAAGGCTGCTGTTGACGCAGTGCTTGCAAAGCCTTGCAGTTTCTAGAGTCAAATACTGTAACAGGTGTTGAAATTATAAAACAAGAACAATCGACATTCGATTGTCATGGACTGGACGATGTTTTTGACATTTTTGGACATTTCCAATTCATTAAACCTTCTGAAATTTTACAGTTCCATCTGTCTAACTGTTCATGTATTACATATGTTGTCAAATTACAGTAATATTTGATCTATCTTGAAATAAAATGCATTTGTATGCCAACACCCTCATTTCTGCAATTAATGTCTATTTATCGGTATATGACAAAGTAACATAGTCCGTGAGCATCGTCTTCCAATTGGAATTGGAAGCTGAAATTTTGTCTCAACAATACTATTGATAGGTGTAAAAAACTGAGAGGGTGGCCTGGTTTCTAGCTTGAACTTTATTTTTTACCATGTGTCTGTGGACCACCCTAAATTGCATAGTGATTGACTTTATCAAAAGCTTTACACATGTCTAATGCACACAGGTTTACTTTAGAGCCATAATTAGAAAAGTAATCAACTACTGATCCTACAGCCAGCAATGCATGAGAACAGTCCAACCTCTTTTTGAATCCAAACTGCAGGTCTGAAGTCAGCAAGTAGGTACCATACAGCTCCATCAAACACATTTCAAAGAGGTTAGACAGATTGGAATTCAGTGTGATTCCTTGATAGTTGTCAAGCTCACTATTGTCTAGGGTGATAAAGATAAATAGCAAATGGACACAAGGACCCAAGCATCTCCTTTTCCAGCTACAAGTGCTTAAAGAACAGAGTGAAGAGATGAAGATGAAGGTCATGCCTACAGTGAAGAGATCTGCATGGTATGGTTTCAGCGAGTCTCTGCTGCAAGGAATGTTGTGCAGTGAGGAGGAACAGTAGAGAAGAGATGCATTGCAGAAGATACTGAAGATCAGAGGTGAACGAGATGATATGACACAGCTTGGAGACAGCAGTGTGAGATCCAGGAAAACACCAACCATCAACTCTGAGGCGACTACGCTCTTGCAACTGATTGACTGGAGCTCTGGAGTTTCTGAGCCCATTTCAACCTGCTCCCTAGCAACAGCAGAGATCAAGGCTTCTTGTAGCAACCCAATGGTGGTTCCCGACTGGCCATCACACACCCAGTCTGTGGAAAGGTGGGTGTAAATGACAACTAAGGCGGCTGCTCATGTGTACAGTCATGAGAGAAGGAACCACTACATCAAAGGTCAAATGGTAAGCCGAGAGCTCATATGGGCCGAAACAGAAGCTAGCAGGACAGAGTGAAGTGGTGCAGATGATTTGGTTGATTTTGTACAATTCCATTAATTTGACCTCGTAAATGACATTTTCTATGACACTGTGTGGCAACAGATTTTGTTAAGTTCAATTGTACGTTCAAATCAATAGTATGTAATTATAACTAATTTGGGCTGTAAATTGAAGTAGCTAGGGCTCCTAACAAGCTGCTTCTGTAGCTAGATTTGTACGAAACATCCTAGAAGTAGTTTGCTACTAACGATGCTATATAAATTGTCGTAATTATAAATACAATTATAATTTTATGACTAGTAGTTTGTGAAGTTTGAACAAACATCATTTACCCGTCACATTAACACACCCTACTCAACAAGTCATTTTGTCCTAGGAAGAATGAACTCCCCATTCAGTTTATCCTAGGAAGAATAAACTCCCCAAGTCATTTGGTCCTAGGAAGAATCAACTCCTTTTTAAGTTTATCCTAGGAGGAATAAACTCCCGAGTCATATGGTCCTAGGAAGAATGAACTCCCCATTCAGTTTATCCTAGTAAGAATTAACTCCACTGGAGTGTTTATTCACCAGCAGGAGTGCTTTTGAACTCCCCTTTCAGTTTATCCTAGGAAGAATAAACTCCCCGAGTCATTTGGTCCTAGGAAGAATGAACTCCCCTTTCAGTTTATCCTAGGAAGAATAAACTCCCCGAGTCATTTGGTCCTAGGAAGAATCAACTCCCCTTCAGTATCCCCTAGGAAGAATCAACTCCCCGAGTCATTTGGTCCTAGGAAGAATCAACTCCCCTTTCAGTTTATCCTAGGAAGAATAAACTCCCCCAGTCATTTGGTCCTAGGAAGAATGAACTCCCCTTTCAGTTTATCCTAGTAGGAATAAACTCCCCGAGTCATTTGGTCCTGGGAAGAATTAACTCCCCTTTCAGTTTATCCTAGTAAGAATTAACTCCACTGGAGTGTTTATTCACCAGCAGGAGTGCTTTTGTCCTAGTAACAATACACTCCACTGTTCAATTGGTCCTAGTAAGAATTAACTCCCGAGTCAATATATCCTAGGATAAATAGACCCGGGAGTGTTTAAAAGGGGGAGTCTATTCAGCCTACTACACCGGCGTTCATTCACAGTTGCTGGTCCCTCCATCTGGAACTCTCTGCCCTCTCATGTTCGCAACTCTCTTAGCGAGAGACTGTCTGTCGCTCTAGACTGATAACTTGCTCTGCCAGTCTACCTATGGCTCTTAATGGTTGCCTGGCTTCAATGTGCACCTCTGAACTTTGTAAGGAGGGCATTACCAAATTACAGTTGTATTGTATTGTATTGTATTGTATTGTATTGTATTGTATGTGTTTTGCTGGTGAAGGATGATGATTGGATGGCCTACTTCCCGCCAAGTGCGCAGGAGATCGTCGATGAATTTGCCGTTCGATATGGTGTCGAACCGATTTACCAGGCGATGACGTGAGTCGACTTCCTTTTCATCGATCAAAGATGATTTAATCATGGCTCATCAATTAGCTTACCTTCACTCATTGTGATTTACCTTCTTACCTTTTCAACGTATTTCGAGTATTTTCCATGTCTAGTTTTAACAATACGTGACTCAACATTAAATGATTAAAAGGCGATTTGCGCTAATTGTTATTTGCTCCCTTTCGTTCCTTTCCGTTCCCTTCTTTCCCTTCCCTTCCATTCCTTACCTTCTCTTCCCTTCCATTCCCTTCCCTTCTATTCCCTTACCTTCTCTTCCCTTCCCTTTGCTTCTAATCCCTTCCATTCCCTTACCTTCCCTTCCCATCGCTTCCCTTCCATTCCCTTCGCTTCCCTTACCTTCTCTTCCCTTCCATTCCCTTTCCTTCCCTTCTCTTCCCTTCCCTTTGCTTCCAATCCCTTCTATTCCCTTACCTTCCCATCGCTTCTCTTCCCTTGCATTCCTTTCGCTTCCCTTCCCTTTTCTTCGCTTCCCTTCCCTTACCTTCCATTCCATTCCCTTCCATTCCCTTCACTTACCTTCCCTTCATTTCGCTTCCCTTCCATTTCATCCCTTCCCTGACCATAGCGTTCTTGATCTCACCGTAACTTGAGCATCAGTGACACACGGTTCCCATTTTACGAGCATTTGTTGGAATATCGAGTGGTGCAGTGCTGGTCATCGAGGCATAGACGTGTTTCTTGTGCGTTGCATTTCAGGCATTTCTCGTGCTTGTCGACGATGTACACATGTCCCGGTGTTCCTGCCATCATCAGTACTCTGCTGGCCAACATCAACGCCTACTACGCTCACTCGAACGCTGCCATTGCAGCCTCCGCCAGCGACCGATTCGCAGCTTCCAACTTCGGGGTTAGTGCCTTCTCTCTCAACGATGGTCTTCGATTGAGGAGTGGTCGATGTGCTATATCAATAACTCTCTACAAATTAACTCGTATAGCAACACATATGAAGAACATGCTCTAAGCATCATGAGAAACGCTCATCCTTTAGATGATGTCAGTTAGAAAACTCCGAACAGGCTATGCAGCTGTAAATATATATCAAGTCAGTGTGAATGCCTTACGCGCACTACGCAGAACTGCAGCGAAATATATATGAAGTCAGCACTAGAATTACTTCCGACGTAGAAGATGCAGCATAGACATAGTCCCCTGCGCCGCCGCCATCCGCCGCCGCTGCCGCCGCTAAGCCCCCAAGTCGAAACCATGATTGGCGAGGGAAAAAGAAGGAACGAATGAATAAGTGAATGATTAACGACATGAATGATTACTGAATGAATGATTATTGAATAAATGATTAGTGAATGAATGATTATTGAATGCATGATTAGTGAATGAATGAGTAGTGAATGAATGATTAGTGAATGAATGAATCAATGAACGAATGAATAAACGAACGAAAGAAGAAATGAATCTATCGACCATTCATTCATTCGTTCGTCATCTTTTCTCACGTCAATGCATTGTGATGAATTATAGACTTAGAATGCCGCTGTTGTTGTATTGAAATCAATATTTTTTATTACTGTTTAAAAATTTTGTTTAAAATTAATTCTTTATCATTTATTGAGCAGAAACTTTGTGTGTATTTGGGTGTTGTAAATGATTGACAGAAAGAGAAATTCGTAAAGCTCTTGGACCAACTGCACAACCTCGTTCGGCTTGATTTGTCTGTTTATAGGGTGAGGGATACTACTGTAAAATCATCATCATCATAGTCGTCATCGTCTTCATCATCATCATCATCATCGTCATCATCATCATCATCATCATCATCATCATCATCATCATCATCATCATCATCATCATCATCATCATCATCATCATCATCATCATCATCATCATCATCATCATCATCATCATCATCATCATCATCATCATCATCATCATCATCATCATCATGGTCGTTGTCATCATTATAATCATCGTCGTCGTCATCGTTATCATTATCAGCATCATCATCATCATCATCATCGTCATCATCATCATCATCGTCTGTGTCATCATAATCATAATCATCATCATCATCGTCGTAATCGTCATCTTCATCATCCGGAATATTAAATTTAAACATATTATTACTTTCTCTCTCTCTCTCTTCGAGTCTCTCTTCCACTTCCTCTACCTCTCTTCTCCCTCACGTTCCATTTCTCTCACCCTACGTATCTCTCTCTTTCTCTTCTTCTCTCTTCCGCTTTCCCTCTCCCTCTGTTAATTTCTCTCCCTATCTCTTTTGTCTTCGTGTCTATCTCTTTCTTCCTCTCAGTGTGTCCATTTCTTTATCTCTGTCTTATTTGCTTTGCCTCCCTCTACCTCTCAATCCGTCTTCTTCTCTCTACCTCTCTGTCTTTCTATCTGTCCCCTCGCATCTCTGTCTGTCTGTCTCTGTCTAACTCTGTCTCTGTCTGTCTCGTTTTCTTTCTGTTTGTTTGTCTGTCTGTCTTTATTTGTCTCCTGTCTCTCCCTCTTTCTCTCTCTCTCTCCATACGTTTATGACTTCTGTGCGTTTATCTTCCCAGAATGCCTTTCCCGTATCTGATCGATCTCGACTGCAGGATCTCAAGTCAACCGTTGATCTACTGACGAGTGTAACTTTCTTTCGGCTCAAGGTTAGTACATTCTTCAAGTTCAAGGTTAGTTAGTAACTCTTCAAGTTCAAGGTTAGTAACTCTTCAAGTTCAAGGTTAGCTAGTAACTCTTCAAGTTCAAGGTTAGTACACTCTTCAAGTTCAAGGTTAGTACATTCTTCAAGTTCAAGGTTATTTAGTAACTCTTCAAGTTCAAGGTTAGTTAGTAACTCTTCAAGTTCAAGGTTAGTACACTCTTCAAGTTCAAGGTTAGTAACTCTTCAAGTTCAAGTTTAGTACACTCTGCAAGGTTTAAGTTAGTACACTCTTTAAGTTCAAGGTTGTACACTCTTCAAGTTCAAGGTTAGGACACTCTTCAAGGTTAGCAGCTCTTCAAGTTCAAGTTTAGTACACTCTGCAAGGTTTAGGTTAGTACACTCTTTTAGTTCAAGGTTGTACACTCTTCAAGTTCAAGGTTAGTACATTCTTCAAGTTCAAGGTAGTATGCTCTTCAAGTGCAAGGTTAGTATATTCTTCAAGTTCGAGGTTAGTACATTCTTCAAGTTCAAAGTTAGTATACTTTTCAAGATAAGATCAGCCTTCAAGGTTAGTACGCCCTTTAAGGTGAACACAGTCTTCAAGGCCTCTGGGCAGATGGTCCGTCGGTGAAGGTTACTGGGATGGTAGTACAGGGAGTGGCGCGACGGAGATTTATGGTGCTTGGGAGGAGAAAGACCGAGAAGGAAGATGGTGGAACAAAATGGCACGAAGGAGATACGGGTGGAAAAAGGAATGAGAAAGAGAATAGTGGATAGAGTGTGAATGAAGCGGATACAGGTTAAAGAGAGAGATTGTGATAGGAAGCGGTAGAGATATGAAGGAGATACGGTGGAAAGAGAAATACTGAGCAGGAAAACGGTCGATTGGAAGGACATAAAGGAGACAGATGTGGAAATGGAAACACTGAGGACAAAAGTGGTAGATTTAAAGGATATGAAGGAGATACAGGTGGAAAGAGAGATACTGAGTGGGAAAACGATGGAATGAAAGGGTATGAATGAGAGAAGGGTGGAAGAAGATAGAATTAGTAGGTAAATAGTGGAGTAACTGAATGGACGGAAGAAGCGAATGGCGAATAGGAGGAGACTGGCGTAGATGCTTGGAGAGAGAGAGCAGGGAGAGAGAGAGAGAGAGAGAGAGAGAGAGAGAAGAGAGAGAGAGAGAGAGACAGACAGACAGACAGACAGACAGACAGACAGACAGACAGACAGACAGACAGACAGACAGGGAGAGACAGGGAGAGAGAGAGAGAGAGAGAGAGAGAGAGAGAGAGAGAGAGAGAGAGAGAGAGAGAGAGAGAGAGAGAGAGAGAGAGAGAGAGAGAGAGAGTTGGAGAGAGAGAGACGGAGGGAGGGAGAGAAAGAGATGGAGGGAGAGAAAGAGGGAGAGGGAGACAGACAGAGAGGTCGTGTAAATACCAAAAAACGTCAATTTATATACCGCCTGTAAACGTGACGTGCAATATTTTATCGGATCTCATATAGCGCTGTTGCGGGTCACGACTCGAGGCTTAGGTTCGCCGTCCTTCCCTCAAGCAGATGAAGAACGAGGTTCAACGGAATAAGCGAAGGACTCATTTTCATGATGGGTTTCGCTGTTTGTTCGAGAAATCCTTCTCTTCTGCGCTCTACTTAGTGGCATCATCTGACTCTAACTCAATTCGCCTACTCTCACATCATTTTTAACATAAAGACATAATATCCCCTTGTCTCTCTCCCACACCCACGCCAGTCTCAAGATGACGATTGTATTACAACAATAATTAGGCATTAGAAGTAGGAACAATAATAGTATAGTTGCAATAGTAGCAGTAGCAGTAGCAGTAACAGTAGTAGCAGTAGTGGTAGTAGGAGCGATAATAGTGGTCGTAATAGTAGTTGTAGTATGTAGTAGTAATAATAATAAATCATTGTCGTCATCATTATTATCAAGTACTGCTAATGCTGCTGCTGCTGCAGCAACTATACTACTACTACTACTACTACTACTACTACTACTACTACTACTACTACTACTACTACTACTACTACTACTACTACTACTACTACTACTACTACTACTACTACTACTACTACTACTACTACTACTACTACTACTACTACTACTACTACTACTACTACTACGAATTATCTTCCCTTCTCTTCTCTTTCATTCCCTGCCTTTCCTTACCCTTTTCTACACTGTTACCGGAAATGGTGGGATATCCCACCATTTAGGGTGGTCTCTATAGCCCACCCTATTTTTTAGGTAAACGTGGGAATAACCACCCTATATGCTTGGTGGGATATCACACCCTAGTTCGTTACACCTTAGGGGTGGGTTTAAACACCTTCTTTGAAGGTGTTAAAACCCACCCCTAAGGTGTAATAGACCACCCTGACTCTTAGGTGCGATAATCCACCTTAAAGGTGCGTTATCCCTCCCTCATTTGAAGGTGTTATAACCCACCCCTAAGGTGTAGTTTAAACACCATCTTTGAAGGTGTTAAAACCCACCCCTAAGGTGTAATAGACCACCTTGACTCTTAGGTGCGATAATCCACCTTAAAGGTGCGTTATCCCTCCCTCTTTTGAAGGTGTTAAAACCCAACCCTAAGGTGTAGTTTTAACACCATCTTTCAAGGTGTTAAAACCCACCCCTAAGGTGTAATGGAACCCTGATTCTTAGGTGTGATAATCCACCTTAAAGGTGCATTATCCCTCCCTCATTCTAAGGTGGGATTTATAACGATTTAGGGTGGTCTCTATAGTCCACCTTATTTTTTATGTAAAGGTAGGATTTACCACGTTATGTTAAAGACACGGTATACCTCCCTCATTCTAGGCTTACGTAGTATTAGTAACGTACTAAATACGTCATTAGCGACGTAATATATACGTTATATAATGCTATATATATATATATGTAGGAATATATATTAATTTACTAATGAAATAAATCACTTGCATATTTTGGTATATTATATTGCATGTAACATATTAATCCATAAAAATATACGTGTACAACTGTACATACATATATAGACAAGTGTTTATATTGGTATATAAATTCAATTTTTTAGCACATGTAAATTCTACATAAATAAATATGTGTGCATTTGAGTATTAATGTAAACTTATAAATAGAAATAATTACACGTGTTACGTGCCTAAGCCTATCAATAACTATACAAGGCAGAAGAATTTAAAACTAACATTTTTATTTTAACAGTACATACACATACAACTAATCATGTAGACATATACAGTACATGTATGCATATGTCACAGAACAATTTAAAGTTTGCCAACCCATGGTTATTGTTTGCATTTAAAAGAAACACAAAAAGATAAAAACAAATGCATACTATTTTTGTCTTTAAATTTATTAACTTTTGTACTCCGGACAAGCTAAAGTGTTAAAAACGTTTTCTGGCTGATCCACATTAAAAATCTAAAACAGTTTGAACAGTTTGCCCTCAACGACTACTGAGTCAGCATCATTAAGTCTTTAGACAGCTGTTGATCGTAATTCTCAACTCCAAAGTTCTAAAGCGCTACTCTGAAGCTAAGCGCAGGACACCAGCTCATTCCTGAGTATGTGTTCCATCAGACGATCCATGTCCAGTGGAGGTCCGATTCCTGTTGCCTGAGACCAGAGATAACGAGGAGCAGTTGCTACGACTTCACTTTGGAGTGGAAAGCTTGTAGAGTGATAAGTAGAGGAGCCTGAGGCAAATTACGGTGGGTGAGTTGCAGTATTGGTGGAGAAATTGAGAGCCTCTGTAACGAGCGATGAACCGATCTGTCAAAACGAAAACAAACCTAATGTCAGTGAGGAAATCACGTTAAAAGTCAAACAAATCTGTAACCTAAAGTCAGTGAGGAAGTCACGTCAAAAGTCAAACAAGTCTGCAACCTAATGTCAGTTAGGAAGTCACGTCAAAAGTCAAACAAGTCTGCAACCTAATGTGAGTTAGGAAGTCACGTCAAAAGTCAAACAAGTCTAACCTAATGTGAGGAAATCATGTCAAAAGTCAAACAAGTCTGCAACCTAAAGTCAGTGATGAAGTAACGACAGAAGTCGAACAAGTCTGTAACCTAATGTCAGGAAGTCATGTCAAAAGTCAAACAAGTCTGCAACCTAATGTGAGGAAATCACGTCAGAAGTCAAACAAGTCTCCACCCTAATGTCAGTGATGAAGTAACGTCAGAAGTCAAACAAATCTGTAACCTAATGTCAGTGATGAAGTCACATAAAAAGTCAAACAAGTCTGCAACCTAATGTGAGAAAGTCATCTCAAAAGTCAAACAAGTCTAAAACCTAGTCAGTGATGAAGTAAAGACAGAAGTCGAACAAGTCTGTAACCTAATGTGGGGAAGTCATGAGAAAAGTCAAACAAGTCTGTAGCCTAATGTGAGGAAATCACGTCAAAAGTCAAACAAGTCTGCACCCTAATGTCAGTGATGAAGTAACGTCAGAAGTCAAACAAGTCTGTGACCTAATGTCAATGATAAAGTAACGCCAGAAGTCTAACAAGTCTATAGCCTAATTTCAGTGATGAAGTCATATCAAAAGTCAAACAAGTCTGCAACCTAATGTGAGGAAGTCATGTCAAAAGTCAAACAAGTCTGCAACCTAAAGTCAGTGATGATGTAACGGCAGAAGTCGAACAAGTCTGTAACCTAATGTGAGGAAGTCATGTCAAAAGTCAAACAAGTCTGCAACCTAATGTCAGTGATGAAGTCACGTCAAAAGTCAAACAAGTCTGTAACCTAAAGTCAGTTAGGAAGTCACGTCAAAAGTCAAACAAGTCTGCAACCTAATGTCAGTGATGAAGTCACATCAAAAGTCAAACAAGTCTGCAACCTAAAGTCAGTTAGGAAGTCACGTCAAAAGCCAAACAAGTCTGCAACCTAATGTCAGTGATGAAGTCACATCAAAAGTCAAACAAGTCTGCAACCTAATGTCAGTTAGGAAGTCACGTCAAAAGTCATTAAGTCTGCAATATAATGTTAGTAATCAAGTCATGACAAACAGTGTAACAAGTTTGCAACCAAAAGTCAGTGATGGTAATGACAGAAGTCGAACAAGTCTGTAAACTAATGTGAGGAAGTCATGTCAAAAGTCAGCAACCTAATGTCAGTGAGGAAATCACGTCAAAAGTCAAACAAGTCTGCAACCTAATGTGAGTTAGGAAGTCACCTCAAAAGTCAAACAAGTCTGTAACCTAATGTGAGGAAATCACGTCAAAAGTCAAACAAGTCTGCAACCTAAAGTCAGTGAGGAAATCATGTCAAAAGTCAAACAAGTCTGTAACCTAATGTGAGGAAGTCCTGTCAAAAGTGAAACAAGTCTGCAAACTAATGTCAGTGAGGAAGTCATGTCAAAAGTGAAACAAGTCTGTAACCTAATGTGAGGAAGTCACGTCAAAAGTCAAACAAGTCTGTAACCTAGTCAGTGATGAAGTAACGACAGAAGTCGAACAAGTCTGTAACCTAATGTCAGGAAGTCATGTCAAAAGTCAAACAAGTCTGTAACCTAAAGTGAGGAAATCACGTCAAAAGTCAAGCAAGTCTGCACCCTAATGTCAATGATAAAGTAACGTCAGAAGTCAAACAAATCTGTAACCTAATGTCAGTGATGAAGTCACACCAAAAGTCAAACAAGTCTGTAACCTAATGTCAGTGATGAAGTAACGTCAGAAGTCAAACAGGTCTGCAACCTAATGTCAGTGATGATTGAAGTCACATCAAAGTCAAAGAGGTCTGCAACCTAATGTCAGTGATGAAGTCACATCAAAAGTCAAACAAATCTTAAGACAGCAATAGATAGGAAATTATATTTACCATTGAATAAATTCCATTGTGTTCACACTAGTTCCTGGATATGCGTGTGCACTGAAACCGAAAAAGACATGTCACAATCAACCATAGAATATCATCAATATAGCTTCCCAACACTGGAACTACAAATGTGGCATAACCATTAACCATGGACATGCGGGTGTAGCTATATGCAAGTGTAAACTTAGCCAAATACAAATTCCAAAAAGGAAAAGATGTCTCAGGCTCTCTCAGGCATCTCCACCATAGGCTGTCTTTGGACTGATCTGCATGCATACTGACCTCATTAGACAATGTGGGGCTTTTTTGGTTGTGTGGCCGTTGAACTGGAATGGCATCCCTCAAAGCCTGCGCTTGCTGCCTTGGTTAAACTTGCCTGGTTTTTGTTAAGTTCCTGAAATCACATTTCTTTAGCTGTGGCTGGGAGCACTTCTGAGTAGGTCTTTTGAAGAGGCGTTATATAAATTCTGAGAATAAATGAATAAGCTTTGTTTATGGTGCACCACCAATTGATGACTTGTCTGACAGAAGTTATGATAATTACATGTTGGCTTTTGACACCAAGTGGTGTTCTACATGAGCTTAGTATATACAGTACAGCTAAACGTATAGTATAGTGGTGCTATTTAAATAAAAATAACTCTAATTATACTAATGATAAAGAATGTGCATACCCTGCAGTAACTTCTACACATAATCTTCTCTAAGGGCTTCTAAAATATGCCAAAATTGTGTGGCTAGTGTGATGTTTAGTACTAGTGCTAGAAGCAAATTAAGTTACAACAGACCAAGAGCAACATTAAATTATTTCTGTTCAGACTACATGGACAGTTTATGATTTAAGTAATGCATTCATTGGCACACCTATTTCAATTACTAGCTGGTTTACCCGGCGTTGCCCGGGGTTATAAGTTTCAATCCCTGTAGCGAATAAGCAGCAAATTTAGGTATAAGTTTAAATCCGTGTAGCGAAAAAGGAAGAAATTTAGGCGACCTGTGGGGGAGACTGCTTCGCAGTCTTGTGTACCCGTGGACTGACTGCTTCGCAGTCTCCCGTGGACTGACTGCTTCGCAGTCGAAGAGGGTGAAGCCGGCGTTGGCGGGTTCAAGAAAACGCCAGAAATCTAGCCGTCACTGCCCTTAGTAAAGCAGAGTCTTTGAACATACAATTTTGCTGTAAAACGATGAATATAGTTCGAATCGATCGTAATTAAATTTTGTGCGAAAGTAAACAACGTCGTTATGCGCATTATTAATGACGTGGGGGAATACCCGCGCCATAAATAGAACCGCTTGGCAGTGGAAGAGCGTTATGCTCATTATTAATGGTCAAACAGACAGACAGACAGAATTCTCGCTTTATTTATATAGATTGAAAGGTTGCTTGGCAAAAGCAGAGCATACGGCATAGGCTTACCCAGTATGAGGCAAGAGGAGGCAGTTGCCTTCTATTCCTTTTTTATATCAGTAGATAGAGTGCTTAACAAATGCATAATAATAATAATAATAATAATAATAATAATAATAATCTATATAATAAAGCGAGAATTCTGTGTGTGTGTCCCTCTGTCTGTCTGTTTGACCGGGCTTAACTTCTACAATTTTGCACCTTTTCACTCCAAACCTTCACTGCTGTGTCGGCCTCGGCATCGGACACCCAGTGGAGGGGTTCGCTTACCCCCTTTCACCGCTACCATGGTGAAAAACGGACAAAACATGGCCCCAAGCGATAGGAAAATTACCGTCCCTCCAGTGACATTAGGCTTACTGCATTGGATGCAGTCCCTGCAGAGACATTAGGATTACTGCATTGGATGCATGCACGTGTAACAAACATTGAAGAGAAATTTATTGTTGGTAAGTCAATATGGGGGTGGTGGTGGGGGCGGTCGGTGGGGGGTGGTGGTGGGGGTGGAGGGTGGTGGGGGCGGGGGTGTTTGGGCTGGTGGTGGGGGTGGAGTGGTGGGGGTGGTGGGTGGGGGGTGGTGGTAGGGGTGGTGGGGTGGGATTGGGGGGTGGTGGTGGGTGGTAGGGTGGGAGTGGGGGGTGGTGGTGGTGGGGGTGCACGGGTGGTGGTGGGGGTGGTGGGGGGCGGGTTGGGGGTGGGGTGGTGGGGGTGGTGGAAGAAGTTAAAGTGCATGTTACTTATTAACGAATTGCATTATGAGATAAGGTTGGTAGCTAGCGGGGTTCTATTGCAGCGAAGTCAGTGTTAACCATATCTATATAAATAAAGAGAAGAATCTGTCTGTCTGTCTGTCTGTCTGTCTGTCACAGCGATCTTTGACCGGGATGCATTCATAGTTTTCTAGCTTTTCACTCGAAACTCCACTACTGTGTCGGGGTGGGCATGACACACCCAGTGTGAGGCTTCGCGTCCCCGGTTTTCACCGCTACCATGGTGTCCCGGGCCAAAAACTACCCGGCCAATGCATTTTTAGCTGGTAAAAAATTTACACTCAACCTATTTTCACTCGCCAGATGGCGCCGCCGGGTTAAGCAGCTACAGTACGGATTCGCTAGAGGGACTGAAATTTTCACTGAACTAAACCCGGGCAACGCCGGGTTAAGCAGTGTTTTGTTGCTTATTCGCTAGAGGGATTGAAACACCCAAAACGCCGGGTTAAGCAGTTTCGCGTACCCCGTTTTGACCGCTACCATGGTGTCCCGGCCCAAAACCTCCGAAACCCGGGCAACGCCGGGTAAACCAGCTAGTTGTTTATATACACATGCACTCAGTCTTCGCATTTACCCCGACCCTCACGACGCTTACCCTGAACCTAGCCGATCCTCATGATGCAAAGACACTCACCTAGATAGTACATAGGCACCCCGATTGTACATGTTCGCCCAGATCGGCAAACTTGCGTTAAAGGGTTCCCCTGTTGTGCAACCTGGCAAGGTGACTTTGTAGCCTATAACATGAGATCTCACCGTAACACTAAGACGTCTGGTTTAATAAAACAAGTCATCGACTAATATCCATACACGAATGTTTATGTGCATCAATGACGCTAATAACACTTATGGTAAATTAAAAGCTGAAATGTTCACGTTAAATGTTCAAACCTTGCTATGCTGAATTTTTTTGTCTTGCAAATATTCCAAAACACAACTCATCCTTGCAAATCTCGTTCAACTCGAACAGGTTCATGTTATAGCAAGGTGCAAAAACAAAGCTTAACTGTTTTAAAACAAAGCTTAACTGTGTTAAAACTGTGCATGTTTAGAGTCTACACGGCTGCTTAAATAGTCGGAACCGTTGTGGCAAAAACTAGCCTTGTTAGTGTTCTTGGCGCTAACTAGTTTCTTTATATTAGTGTAGTGTCATTGACGCTAACAAAGTTTCTTTATATTAGTGTTACTAGCGTTATTGATGCACAAGTACACCTCCTTTCATTTAACTAGGCTTATTAGTGTCAAGGTGACCACTTGTAATACATAGTCCCCTTGAAATTGGGTCATCGATAAGGACCCCGATAGCGCAAGTTTGCCACCACATCAAACGATCGAAAATTTATGCATCCTTCGGTTTCTGATACGGACCCCGATAGCGCAAGTTTGCCACCACATCAAACGATCGAAAATTTATGCATCCTTCGGTTTCTGATAGGGACCCCAATAGCGCAAGTTTGCCACCACATCAAACGATCGAAAATTTATGTATCCTTCGGTTTCTTACAAAGTATATACCTTTAAGAACAAATGCTGAAAGTTATACGCTTGTCAAATTTTGTGTAAGCTTTTCATGGAGATTTTCATAAGTCTAGCGCACACCACGTTGCATGCGGTCAAAACCTCAGCCGATCGGGTGCTATTTTCTTTCATAATAACTCTAATCCCTTTACATACTCTGCAATACACATTTCAAACTAAGAAACTGGCAATTAAATAAAAGCAAATTTCTCACCAATTTACGAGGATTACATGGATATCTTTTTCAAAATTTACCTCTCTTCGATCTCATAAACAACCGATGCTCGACGGGAAATGAGACGACAGCATAGAGTTTATATTGGAATCCATCAGCAAAACCATGTGCCATCTACCGCCGTCAGAAAGATTTAAATACAAATTATAATCAGACTAATAAAATGCATCTAAACATAACACTTACAAACGAAATATTCTCGGTTTTAACTTTGTATTATGAATATTCGGCGTCATCGTTTTCAATTGAGTAGGCCTACAATTGATTTTAGATATAATTAACCACATAATGTTTAATATTTTCCATTATTGTTTAAAATGAATGAATGAATGACACGAGTTTAGGGTCTAGCCTATGTGGCAAAACATGATTAGCCGACATGATATTCCTTTTCCAACTAAAGCCTATAGGTAGCATTTACCATAATACACTAGGCCTAGCCTTCGTCATGACACAGCGTCGTTGAACAGAAGCTAACTAAGCCTACCTTCATAGTGCTTTAATCAATTGTCCTTTCAAGTGGAATCTTAGTCAAAAATCAGTTCCAGGTGACTGTTAAAAACTGTGAAGACAGACCAGTTTATGCAGGAGAGAAAGTTAAAGCAACTTGACAAGTCTAGGCCTATACTAGCAGTGAGTGGCGATAAAGCAAATCACAGAAGGTTAAGAACGTACAGAATTTGGTATGGGCCTATATCGACTTCCAATGTAAAAGTAATTGTACGCGATTTCTATAAATACCGTATATATGGCCTCGACCTTGCTTATTTTTCAATGAATTGATCGGGTGAGATCCTTCACCACCGCTGCCCGTTTGGAATAGGCGCCACGCCATTTAAGGTCCCCGTGTACGGACCGTACGAGCCCAAGATTTAAATCTCTGAAAGAAGCCACTTTCGGGAAGCTATCCGCGATCCACATGCTCTCTAACACTGCATGAGACGCAGCCTACGCTCGTACCGATGTAGCTAACTGGGCCAACTAAAGCTGTGTACCAGCCACGACGACCGCTGCGATATCCTAGCTATTTCAATATCAGATTCATCCGTAAGTTACGATTTTAAAAGGTTCGTATGGAAATAATTATTAATAGTGAATACTTAATTTTAATAATTTTATTCTTGTAAACATTAAGATTCTCCTCTCCAAAAAAAATTTTCATCCTTGGATTCGAACTCGTCATAGTACGCACTTACGGCAGATGCAATCCCACTCGACTAAAGCTAATCATTGTTAGCAACTCAATTGTACCTGTACTTCCCTAAATGTCGTGCCAAGTGCCACTTGCCCTGCGTCTAGCTTTCTAAGATGCGTTCAGGTTTAGGGCCTATATGATTGTGCATTTGACAATGGCAACTGTTATTTTATGTCTATCTTATCATCTATGGCAATTTCTGTGTTTTATTATTATTACATTGTTCCATGTTCGATGTGGTGGTTGAACCCTCAAGCAAGCTGAGTCGATGTCTTTATGCGCTTCTTTTAATACGGTTATCCACGATTGTGTTCATATGTGAACAACATTACATAGGCCTAATGTAATAACAAAATTACCTGCTTATTACAATAATCAAACAAATGTCTAATCGCTGTAGTTATCATGGCTATAAAGAAAACTATGGCTTACAAGCACATAGCCTAAAATGCCTGAAAGCAAAATAACGGGGCCCAATCATAAATTCTACGAGCGGGTAACATTTTACGTTGAATCCAATTCAGTCAAATTTTACTTAATATAGGCCTACTAATTAAAATTGAATATTTTAAAATATTTCTCTCTCCGTTAATAGATAATTTTTAGGCTGCAATTATTGCTATTGAAGCATGGATGTAGCGTGGCGCAGTTTGTTGAGGCGCATCCTGTGAATCCACGAGGTGGTGGGTTCAAATCCCACTCACAATTAATTTTTGTAAAATTCATGCAATTTTTTTAAAACTAATTTTGTTCAAACGCAAAATTGTAAACACATATTTTTTATTATTACTTAATGTAGGCCTACTAATTAAAATTGAATATTTTAAAATATTTCTCTCTCCGTTAATAGATAATTTTTAGGCTGCAATTATTGCTATTGGAGCATGGATGCAGCGTGGCGCAGTTTGTTGAGGCGCATCCTGTGAATCCATGAGGTGGTGGGTTCAAATCCCACTCACAATTGATTTTTGTAAAATTCATGCAATTTTTTAAAACTAATTTTGTTCAAACGCAATATTGTAAACACATATTTTTTATGTAATTGTCACAAGGTTGTGTCTTGTTTATCATTGCTCATCGAGGGTTATAACAATAAATTTTGCAATTGGAGGGTGGGGGTGGAGTAAAGGTAACACTCATGGCCAGGAAAGCAGCAGGAGTGCAGCAGTACGCGGTGCGATTCCCGCAACCCTCCTCGAGCGGACGCCTTGCATGGCTGCCATAACGCGTGTTTAGTTAAGATATTGATAATTGTACTGTTATGTCTCAATGTAATGAGGATGGAGTAATGGTAACACTCATGGCCAGGAGAGCAGCAGGAGAGAGCAGTACGCGGCTCGATTCCCGCAACCTTCCTCGGATGGGTGCCTTGCATGGCTGCTATAATGTGTGTTTAGTTAAGAAATTGATAATTGTACTGCTATGTCTCAATGTAATCTTACTGCGTTTGTCGGATTGAATTAATAAAGAAAAAGATTATTATTTTTATTATTATTATTACTTTTATAATTATTATTATTATTATTATTATTATTATTATTATTATTATTATTATTATTATTATTATTATTATTATTATTATTATTATTATCTCTCATGTTATGCTTCGCGAAATAAACTAGTATGGTCTAGTGTGATAGAGGTGGTCGCTCCTTGGCACCGGGCAGCATCGACATGGTGCCCCGGAAGGCGACCTCGTTATTATTATTATTATTATTATTATTATTATTATTATTATTATTATTATTATTATTATTATTATTATTATTATTATTATTATTATTATTATTATTGATCTCAAACTGTTATATTTCTTCGCGGGAAGCGATTTGGTGAAAGAACCGCTGAAAGCCACAGCATTGAACCGCTGGACAGTCACCGACAGTTGTTGAAACAGGAAACTGGTCTCTCGGGCTTCGCCTGTGATCTGAGTGAGGTGGCGGCCAATGTCTGCAATGAGAGCAAGGCCTCTGTTGTTGATGGGGCCAAGGGTTTCCATGGCCAGCGGGACGAGGAAATGAGTGTGAAGGAGCGCGTTGTATTTTGCTTTCTTTCTGCTGTCAGCAAGCTCGGCAGCCGCTCCGGCTTGAATGGCTGTAGCGGGTAAGTAAGATGCCACGAGCGTGTCCACAACTATTATTATTATTATTATTATTATTATTATTATTATTATTATTATTATTATTATTATTATTATTATTATTATTATTTTTATTTTATTATTTTTTTTTTGCCCCGAGGTATACAGGATCCCTCAGGGACTTCAATATTAACTAATGTAAAAAAAGGTGTCCGGAATGGCCCTATTATTATTATTATTATTATTATTATTATTATTATTATCATTATTATTATTATTATTATTATTATTATTATTGGTGTCGAGAAATTCGCCTTACGTTAAGCAGTGAACAGTGGTTGCCATGGTGACCGGCTGGCTTGACAATTTTCGCCTTTCATGTGAACCGACGGGTCGCCAGATGTTGAATAGATAGATCTCCACTCCTTTCCTCTCCCTTTACTTGTGTTGACATCCTCGCCTTTGCAGTACGCTTTCTCGCCGCTGAACTCGCCTTCCTTCTTTGACTAGTAATGTCCTAGGACACCTCCCCACGCCTTTAATCTTTGCCTAGTAATGTCTTAGGACACTTTCCTCCCCCTTGCCTTCTCGCTTGCCTTGGCTGCCTTGCCAGTCTTGCCTTTGATGTGCCGTTCCCTTTGATTCTTCTCTGGCTAGTAATGTCTTAGGACACCTCCCCAAACCTTTCTTCTTTGGCTAGTGATGTCCTAGGACATTTCCCTCCTCCCTTGCCTTCCTGTCTTGCCGTTCTTGCCTTTGATGTGCCGCTTCCTTTGATCCATCTTTGGCTAGTAATGTCCTAGGACACTTCCCCATATTTTTCTTCTTTTCTACTAATGTCCTAGGACACCTCCCTCCTCCGGTCCTACGACACCTAGTCGCCTATATAAGCCGGGAAAAATTATTACAAAGAGGTAATTTCATTATAGAAATTGGCTGTCTAAGTTCAGAGTTCAGTGATTTTTAGCGGTTTGATGATCAGTCAGAAATACGTCTATTAACTGCTGGTGTTTCGCGTCGAATAAAGCTGTGAAACGTTTGATGTCGATTTGAACTGGCAGATCTCTGACAGACGACATAGGCCGGGCCCTCGAGCCTAACGAAATTGCGCCGAGAAGGACTGCATTTCCCCTTCCCGATCTGTGCTCCGCCTGGTAACTGATGGAGAAGGAAGGCTTGGGAGATCGCAACTATTATTATTATTATTATTATTATTATTATTATTATTATTATTATTATTATTTTTTTTTTTTTTTACCCGAGGTATCAGTGATCCCTCAGGATTTGGAAAAAATTATTAAGAGCAGATTAATTGTCTGGAGGGTCAGGCCTCGTCTTCAGGGTTTGAAGGAAAGGTACCTATTATTATTATTATTATTATTATTATTATTATTATTATTATTACTTCTACTACTACTACTACTAGTGCTACTGCTGCTGCTACTACTACTACTACTACTACTACTACTACTACTACTACTACTACTACTACTACTACTACTACTACTACTACTACTACTACTACTACTACTACTACTACTACTACTACTTCTACTACTACTACTACTTCTACTACTACTACTACTACTACTACTACTACTACTATTATTATTATTATTATTACTATTATTATTATTACATTGTTCCATGCTCGTCGTGGTGGTTGAACGCTCAAGCAAGTTGAGTTGGTGTGTTCATGCGCTTCTTCTAATAAGCTTATCCACGTTTCTGTTCATATGTAAACTGGTAACTGGGTTACATTACATAATGTAATAACCAGTGTTTTTTTCTGGAAAAAAAGGTTCCGGAACGGAACAATAGAGATACCGGAACGTAATGTATTATGGGCGGGCTAAAATCCAGAGAAAAACGGGATTGGGGATGGGAGGGGACTCAATAACAGTTCAAAACACTGAAATTAAATTAAAATAACTAAATTATTGTTTTTATTATTAAAATAAATATATTATTTTTTAGTACCTGAAAAAAGGTGCCGGAACGCCCGTTCCGGCTGAAAAAAGGCAATGGTAATAACATAATAACCTGCTAATTATAATAATCTTTCTTTATTAATTCAAACTGACAAGTACCCAGTAAGATTACATTGAAACATGACATTATACAACTAAGATCATAATTAAACACACGGTTTGGCAGTAGACCTGGGAGTCGACCCCATTAAATCGACTTGGTTAAAGTTGGTCATTCCAAATCAAGTCGAGTCGTTTCTGCTTAACGCAACTGACCCCAAGTCGAATTCATACCAAAAAGTGCCTTGAAGTTGTTTTTTCCACAAGTCGACTTAAACTGACTTGAGACACAAACAAATCTAAATTTATCACGTCACACTAATAATCGTGAGGCCAAGGTAGCATTTAAGCAGCTTTGTAGTGTTTTGGCAAAAATTAATGAAGAATAGGCCTACTAGTTCTTACTTCTACCGCGTACTTATGTATTATTATTATGTACAAGATGATTGCCCGTCATATATGAAAGGGGAGGGAGAGGGACAGGTAGGGCGGGAGGGACGCAGAGATAGACTCACTAAATGCTGTTTGTCTACGTGTCAATCCGTCTGTCTGTCTGTCTGACCGTCCGTCCATCCTGGTGTGCGCCCGCGCGTCCATCTGCCGAGCGCCGAGTGTCGGCGGTCCGGGCCAATTTCGCTCGCCCGCGTGATATGCCGGCCTTACGGTGGTCGTCGAACGCAGTGAGAGAGGAAGAGGACTGGAGGGAAGGAGTGAGAGGGAGGGAGAGATAGGGCGGGAGGGAGGGTGGCAGAGACAGACTTAGTAACCGCTGTTTGTCCATGTGTCAATTCGCCCGACCGTCCGTCCGTGCGGGTGTGCACCCGCACGTCCACCCGCCTAGCGCCGTGGCGGCGGACCGGGCCAACGTCGCTCTCCCGAGTGATACGCCGGCCTTAGGGAGGTCGTCGCAGTCACATGCCAGACATTCCAGAGCGTTTCTCGTAGGACACACGGATCTGGAAAATTATAGAGATTATTGACGCCGGTTTGGCTAAACAGTAACTTACTTATTTTTTGTCGGTGTCTGGCGGATTTATTTATATAATTTGTTATCAAACAACATAATAACGGTTGTACGTCTGTCCCGGTTCTAGGACAATTCGTCGCAGGAAAATTCGGCGCGGACAATTCGGCGCGGACAATTCGTCGCAGGACAATTCGGCGCGGACAATTCGGCGCGGACAGTTCGTCGCGGACAATTCGGCGCAGGACAATTCGGCGCAGGACAATTCGGCGCCGATAATTCGGCGCGGTTAATCAAAATATAAAAATAATTGAAACTGCTTCATTAAGTCACCATAGAAATAAACAGCAACATTAAAAGTGAAATATAATAGTAGATTGTCGAGTTCACCATGATATTTAATATTGAGTTTTAATTGAATATAGATACTCTAATATGAAATCCAAAAGTTAATAATCTAATACAACTAAATGTTAATACAAAAACAATTTGGATAATCCTGTCCGAAATTGTATGAATACAGACACTCTAATAATTATGTAATCTAAAAATTACTAATCTAACACAACTAAATGTTAATACAAAAAAAAACAATTGAATAATCCTGTCCGAAATTGTTTGAATGTAACTAAATCGTTACAATGGGTTAATTTGTTAATCCATTTAATTTATGTTGTGACTGCATCCCCGTAAGTATTCGATTGATGTTCGATTTTCGTAATCCAGCACAACAGTAAATCGACGATAGCTAATCACCTCGCATTGATTAATTATATAAATTTTCCGCGATAACATTTTGTATTATATAAATTTCCCGCGACGAAATGTCCCGCGCCGAATTTTCCCGCGCCGAATTGTCCTGCGCCGAATTGTCCGCGACGAAATGTCCGCGCCGAATTGTCCGACGGCGTTTAGAGCATTTTAACCAACGACGGCAATAGGCCTATAATATGACGTCATAATATAACGGGGAAGTAAGCTTAATTGTTATACCGTGATTTTGCACGGGTTACAGCTAGTTCTATGTTAAAACGTCACACTTAGGCAACACGTTCAAAAATGGCGAATCGAAATGTTTACAATTTTAGTCATCAGGTGTTGAGGTCTCATTACTCATTAGAAAGAAATGCTTGCCAGGCAGAATTGGCTTGACATATTGTATTATTAGCCGTACGTAATCGTTATTACATTGTCAGAAGTCGACTTAAAGTCGGAAGTTGGTTGTTTTTCTGTCAAGTCGGATCAAGTCGTTTTGACTCCAAGTCGTCGACTTCAGGACCACTTGAAGTCACTTTAGGGTCAACTGGGATCAGATCGGCTGACCCAAGTCACTCCCAATTCTATTTTGCAGCCATGGGAAGCGCAGCCCTAGAGGGGGGTGGGTTACGAATATCGGACCGCGATCTAATGCTCTCCTGGCCATGTTACCATTACTCTATTCCCCTCCCCAATAACAATTAAACAAATTTCTAATGGCTGTAGTTATAATGGCTATAAAGGAAACTATGACAGGTCTACATTTTTTTCCGACAAACACACAAAATGCCTGAAAGCAAATAACGGGCCCCAATCATAAATTCTACGGGCGGGAATCATTTTACTATGGTTCCAATTTTGTCAAATTTTAGTTAATATACTAGTTTAAATTGAATATTTTAAAATATTTTTTCCGGTAGAATTATTTTCTTTTAGTAGATAATTTTTATGCGACAATGTTTACAATTGCGGCATAGCGGAGTTAGTTGAGGCGCTTCCTTTGAATTCAAGAGGGTGTGGGTTCGAACCGAACTTTAAATTGATTTTTTAAGTCATACAATTTTCTTAAACTAATGTTCTTCAAACGTAATATTGTAAAAACATATTTTTATGTAATTGTCGCAAGGTTGTGCATTGTTTATCATTGCTCATCGATGGTTATAACAATAAATATTGCAAAATATATTATTTAAAATCATTTTAATTATAACATTAAGTAATTTCTGCCAATAAATTATTAACTCATTGATTAATTATATAATTAATTTTTGCCAATAAATTATTAATTCATTGATTAATTATAGACAGAGTATGGTTTAGTTAAGTTTACAGTTACTTGTTTACATAATCAAATACTAGCATTTTAATTATTCAGTGATACAGCAATGAATTATAATTACCACCCTATAATGTAAGGTGGAAAAACCCACGCTGACTTACTAAATTCCCACGTTGGTCAACGCTAGGGTGGAAAATCACTCACATCACACCCTACCCCACCCCAATCCCACCCTTACTACACCTTTCCCAGTAACAGTGTACCCTACTCCACTATATACACTCTTATCCCATCTTATCCTGTCTTACGTCACCTTACGTTACGTTTGTGTGGGTTCAGAAGTTCGACTGTCCACCAAGAATTATTGCAGTGGTAATAACAGTAATATCATCGTCGTCGTCGTCGTCATCATCATCATCATCATCATCAAACTGTTACTAATCCTATACTACTACTATTACTTCTAAAACTGTGAGTTCCTTTCCCTTCTCGTTCCTTTTCCCTTCGATACTGTGATAATTATATCCTACCCCACATTACCCTCCATTATTGCAACCTTCGCTTACGCACCCTGCCTTGCCTTGCGTTGCCCTAGGTCCAGGAGTTGGCTTGTCCCCCGAAGGCATGTGACATCGTGCGTGACTGTGTCACGGCGTCCATCCAATCAACGCATCAGTTCCTCTTCGACAACTGTAACGAACTCTACCGGCGCCAGTACCAGACGGAACAGGAGACAGGAAGTGACGCAAACGAGGGACCCAACAGCCTCACGAGCCTCGCCTTCTGGCACCGTATCATCGCTCTTGTCGCCGCCGTCATCGACGAAGATCGGACCATATACGCCAACGTATTTAACCAGTAAGTACGCGGCTGAGCCAGTATGATGGAATACTTAGAGTAGTAGCTATTCTAGGAGTGGGAGATACATATATGCCACCGTACTTAATCAGTGAGCACGCGGCTAAGCCAGTATGGTGGAATACGTAGAGTAGTTGTTGTGCTAGGAGTGGGAGATTCCATCCAAATTTGCCACCGTATTTAATGAACAAGTACGCGTCAGTAGGGTCGGCCGAATCTTGAACTCAAGTAGTTTAGCACTTATGTTAGTATTTGAAGTAGTAGCTCTAGTAGCGACAGTGCTTTTAAGAGATCATTTAAGTGTGTTACCTCGATGCAAAAGTACATGGGAACATAGAATTACCTGTGCGGAGAGTGTCACAGTGCGTCAGTTGATTAGAGTCCTGCGATGAATATCACTGAAGTACAACACCATTTAATAATGACTATTGCAATTGTTAGTGTGACAGTCAGGAGTGATATTGGTAGTGGTAGTGATAGCGATATCGATGGTAATGATGTAGTGGCGATGGTGTTGGTGTTGGTGGTGGTGTCGATGTCACTGGTGTTGCTTGCGTCTTATTGTACAATGACAATATATTTGACGGATGAAATGTTTTAGTTTTCCACAGGACTTGATCGTCGGTCAACTAAGCGCATCAGTCCAATGGAACATGTTCTCCCAGGATCTCAAATACGCCCTCGAAGGTAGATTACTATCTGAAGTCATAAGTATATACCCTCATATGTATTTATCAGTCATGTGTTAAAAGCATTTAATTCTATAGTGAAACACACGTCCCGTTGTTCCGATTAGCAGACTTTTCAGATCCATTTAAGAAATTAATATATTTTAATATAACAACTAGTCAACGTATTCATGCGTTCGTGCATCAAGACAAACTGCGAGATGAGCATCCCCTTGAAATTTCTCCTCTACCTTTTTACTCGCAGCTGAAAAAACGAAGTAAACTCCTAACTCGACTTTATCCTCGTCAACTATCCTCATCGTTCTTCAGTTCCAAACATCGTCCTCCTAGACGTCGGCTTTCTACCTGTCTAACCTCTGGATTTTGACCCTGATCTAAACGTCACTCATCATGCCTAACTGAATTTTTTGATCGAGGGCTTCTAAATGAAATGGTTTCCACGGCTCCGCGCTCTATTCGCTTAGAAATTCAGTTAGATAAGGCATCGTAAGGATATTGTTCAACATTGTCTCCACCTTGTCCAATATTGTCGAAACGTCAATATTGCTCCAAACATTTCCGTTTGTCAACTTTGTTTAGCATTGCCCCAGTGTTGTCGAACATTGTCCCAACATTGTTCAACATTTGTCCCAATGTCGTTCAACATTGTCCCAATTTTGTTCAGCATTGTCCTGACCTTGTTCTCCATTGTCTCATCTTCGTCTTAGTATATTCTCAACTTTTATTTAACATTACAGAAACGTTGTTAAACATTGTCCTTACTTTACTCAGCATAATCCCAACCTTCTCCGACATTATCCCAACCTTGTCTAACATAATGTAAACAATGTCCAAAATTGTCTAGCGTTGTTTAACATTGTCCCGACGTGTATGGCCTGGATGTCAATGTAATTTCATATAAATCATCTACACAGAGCTAGTTGGAGATCAACTGTAGAAAGGGCAAATAGTTAATTAATGATTTAAGATTAATTGTTAGGATCTGTGAGTTAATCGAGTGAGTTGGGTTTTCCAGAGCATGTCAAGTCCGTGAGAGAGTGTAAGACGTCAGAATACATGAACCTTCACTTTAAAGTCAAGTGGTTCTACAACAAGTACCTCATGGAAATACCCGAGTACCAGGACCAGAATCCAGAGTACCCTCTGTAAGTAAACTCGTTAACAGCCTAGCGTTGTATATATATTTACGTGTTGATGTACAGGTATTCATGTCTCGGTGATTTCTGTATTCAATTAGGTATTTCTGCATGTATGTATTTCTGAATGTATGAATGCATGTATTGTTTTGTATGCAGGTATTTGTTTCTGTATCTATGTATGTACTTCTGTCTGTCTGTCTGTCTGTCTGTACGTATGTATTTCTGTATGTATGTATGTACATATGTATGTATGTAGGTATTTATGTATTTCTCTTTGTATGTATTTCTGCTTATGTATATTTCTGAACAGATGCACTTCTGTATTAATTTTTGTCTTTCTATGTTTTGAATATTATGTGGGAAGGTATTACAGGTAAATAAGTTTGTACATGTATGTAGGCATGCAACCTGTTGAAGACCATTCTGTTCCATCGCGGTCTTTTACAGTGCGTCTCTGAACGGTTCACCCTACTATGTTGTGAATGTAGCTTTGAAAGCAACGTAAATGTACATAAGTGCCATTATCGTTTTATCGTGTATCCTTTGTACGTGTGAATAAGTTGTCTATAAGTCCTGTCACCTTTGACCTTTAAGTCAGTTTGACCTTTGTACTCTTCGCAGGTGGTTCGAACCGTTTGTTATGGAATGGCTCAACGAAAACGATGACGTCTCGATGGACTACTTGCGTGGAGCCTATGAACGAGACAAGAAAGACGACGTGAGCTTACATACTTAAGCTGCATACTTAAGCTTACATACTTAACATGCTTAAGTTGACATACTTAACATGCTTAAGCATACTTATGCAAACATATTTAAGCTAACATGCTTAAGTTGACATACTTAACATGCTTAAGTTGACATACTTAAGCAAACATATTTAAGCTAACATTCATAAGTTGACATACTTAACATGCTTAAGTTGACATACTTAACATGCTTAAGTTGACATACTTAAGCAAACATATTTAAGCTAACATTCTTAAGTTGACATACTTAACATGCTTACGTTGACATGCTTAAGCATACATAATTAAGCTAACATGCTTACGTTTACATACTTAAGTTTACATACTTGAACTTATATACTTAAGCTTACATGCCTAAGCTTAGATACTTAAACTACGTTCTCAAGCAGGGCTGTAGTGGTAAGATTAGAGGTGAGTATACGCTACCGGTTAGTTTTCCTAAACAAATTAGAGGTGAGTATACGCTACAGTATTTTGTGAGTATACGCTACAGTATTTTGTGAGTATACGCTACAGTATTTTAATATAAATAAATATAATTATTTTGTGAGGTGAGTATACGGTCTCTAGAGGTGAGTACACGCTGTGTACCCGCGTATACCCTCGACTACAGCCCTGTCTCAAGCTAACACAGAACTGCCTAACTTTGTTCTATGTTCAACCCTCACACACATAGATTTTAAACTCGTTCAGTGGATGATGTGATTCTTGATAACGGCGCTGTAGAAGTAATTAAATTGGATACAATAGAGTTACACAATGTTTTGTCGTAATTCGTGTTACGTTACTTCTGACAGTTTCCGAAGGCGAGTGAGAACGTCTTGTTTTCCTGTTCCGTGACGGATATCTTCGCTCAGTTGTCTCAATGCTTCGAAGTCGTCCATAAGTTAGATTGCTTCCATCCAACGATTCTACAGAGGTACATGCGACGAATGTCACTGGTACGTCTAACCTCTACTACTCACATCGCACGACATCTGTGTGTGTGTGTGTGTGTGTGTGTGTGTGTGTGTGTGTGTGTGTGTGTGTGTGTGTGTGTGTGTGTGTGTGTGTGTGTGTGTGTGTGTGTGTGTGTGTGTGTGTGTGTGTGTGTGTGTGTGTGTGTGTGTGTGTGTGTGTGTGTGTGTGTGTGCATAATATGTACTGTTCCATTTAATTTTACTTTAGACAGATTTGTTAACTTCACACGAAATGCAGTTGCTTAAATCAATTACATAGCCTTTTGTGTAGACGTTCAATAGTTACTTGAAGGGTTCTACATGTATATTGAGTGTGCGTATAGGCAAGAATCTGTAAGTATACGAGCGTTTAAATATATCACTTCTAGTATGTTTTAATTTTGGATTGAAATATATCGGTTGAATTAAGTTTGAATTGAAATTAATCAGTTTATTTGCTTTAAACCGCGTTCGTTAATCAAGCTTTGATTTTGGAGACAGAAACCAGTGAGAGTGGATTTAAAGATAAGCTAACGATTAATCTGAATTTGCTGTTTAGTTGACGCAGTAAGTAGATTTCTAGTTTGCCGTTTCTGTCTTTTTTCTTCTTCAGACAATTGAAAAGGTTTTGGTCGCCTATGCTCAATTGATATCACGAGACTTCGCGGAATTCATTCCCAGGCCACCGGTGGTAAGATCTTAAGAGATGGATCGTCGTACGTTTAATCCAACTGCAGTCGTCTTGAGTAATCTAGTCTAGTCTGAGTTTGTTTAGTCTAGTCTAGTCTAGTCTAGTCTAGTCTAGTCTAGTCTAGTCTAGTCTAGTCTAGTCTAGTCTAGTCTAGACCGAGCTAGTCTAGTCTAGTCTAGACCGAGCTAGTCTAGTCTAGTCTAGACCGAGCTAGTCTAGTCTAGTCTAGACCGAGCTAGTCTAGTCTAGTCTAGACCGAGCTAGTCTAGTCTAGACCGAGCTAGTCTAATCTAGTCTAGTCTGAGCTAGTCTAGTCTAGTCTAGACCGAGCTAGTCTAGTCTAGTCTAGTCTAGTCTAGTATAATCTAGTCTCATCTAGTCTCATCTAGTCTCATCTAATCTAACTAATACAGTATCATTTAATCTATAAGCTAATATAATCTACATGTAATCCAGTCTATCCTTGCATTGTGTCGTCCAACTTGGCTGCAATGAGGAGAAACTCCGATTTTCTAAGGTATGCATAATCGATATACAAATGTGATTGGCTTTATATTTGAGCGCGAAGTTTGTAATTCTTGTCACTGGTAGCTGCGCTATATACATTTCGAGGCTTAAATTAAGCTTTAAGTCATATTAGCATTTGTTCTAATTGATATTTGCTTTGTAGGCGTGTGTGATGATGAACAACATCCAACAGTCGAGGATTCAGTTGGAGAAGATGTTTGAGGCGATGGGTGGAGAAAAGGTGAGGAATGAGATCCTCTCGAAGGCGCTATTATTCTCAATTTATGTAAAGTGCAAACAGCATAAAATGCAGTTGAATAATATCGGGTTATGGGTTGCTATCGTGCAGTTTGTGCTTCAACAGAGAGGACCTCAACCCCAAGGATATGTCCAATAAACGGGGGATTACCTACTCTCCATCCTTACCACCATTTACTTTAGATACCTTAGCTTACCTGACCTTGCGTTACCTTTCGTACTTTATCTTACCTCTACCTAAATACCTTATCTTACCTGACCAAGCATTACCTTCCCCTACCTTGCCTTATGATTTTCTTTTCTTACATATCTTACCTAACCTTACCTTAATATGTATTGTGTTGCCTAACCTTACCTTAAAACCTTACCTTATCTGACTTTGCCTTACAGTTTCTTACCTTGTCCTACCATTTCTTGCCTTAAAAAACTAGTCCTACCTCGCTTACCTGTTCTTTACTTTAACTTACCTTACCTTACATTTTCTGGTTTACGTCTTTGCAGCTGAACGAAGAGGCCTCGCAGATTCTAAACGGTCTTCAGTCACAACTCAGCGGAGTGTTAGATGAACTTAGTTCGCAACTGGCATCCAGGTGAGCCTTTCATCAAAATCAGAAGCGCTTCTGACGTCTTAAGGCACTACTGCAAGTTAAATATTAATTAGACGATATAAAAATTACAGTTTCTATTTAGCCAGTTAAATGTAATTAAATCGCATCTGAAACGCTGCTAATTTTAATTCTAATCGATCAGCTACAAGATTTGGCTAAATCCAATTCTAATCGATGAGCAGTTTAACTACTCATGCCCCTCTCTGGTTGGAGATGGTGGAGAATTTGTTAGAATTGTTAACCATTACAATAGAAAGTTGGACATTAACGCAATGTTAGTTAAGCAAGCCGTACAACGAGTACAGCAGCTGCTCGTTAGTTCAGCAAAACGTCCCTTCTGAGTAAAATTTCTTTTGTTGCTACCTGTTAGCAAAGAGCGCTGGGAGCAATCGCCATAAACCATTCATTCTTTGAAAACATCCGATCATCTAATCATGTAAATCATCTAATCATAAAAATCATCTAGATCATCTAATCATCTAAATCATCTAATCATCTAAATATTCTAATAATCTAAATCATCTAGATCATCTAATAATCTAAATGCACTGCGTTACAGCTTAATGGGTCAGATTAGCGAAAGCGTTCACGAGATGGCGTGCCTGTTGGCCAAGGTCCCGGATGCAGCGAATGCGTCCAAGGACCAGATCCAGATGGAGGTGGATCGAATCATCCAGCCGCTGATGGACTTCCTCGACGGGAACCTCACGGACTTTGCTCAACTTTGTGATAAGACCGTCCTACGACGCCTGCTCAAGGTAGGTCTTTTAACTAGCTGCTGGAAAGTATGTTGTTCCTGGTACACGTCTTGCCTTTGGCCGGCGTTCATTCACAGTTGCTGGTCCCTCCATCTGGAACTCTCTACCTCCCAATGTTCGCAACTCTCTTAGCGAAACTGTCTTTCGCTCTAAACTGAAAACTTACCTCTTCCAGTCTATTTATGGCTCTTAATTGCTGCCTGGCTTCAATATGCGCTTCTGAACTGTGTAAGGAGGGCATTATCAAATTGAAGTTGTATTGTATTGTATTGTATTGTATAGGTATGCCTCGCTCGGTCTCGTCCATTTCTGCTGCACAGCTTGACCTGGTTGTTCTTCTGGCCCGAACATCCACAGGGCACCACAGTGTGGTCGGTCCAACTTTCTGGAATAAGTTTCCTACAGTAGCACCCTGCAACATGAGCTCTTGGTCATTCGTAATAAATATTCTGCTCGCGCTTGAAACCCATTCCATTTAATTCCTAGCTCGCTGTCGTTAGTTCCGGACCGCCTTTGATGAGTCTGTCTCTGCTAGAGGCGCTATATAAATATGCGATTATAATTACAATTACAGTTACAAAGGTATGGTTCCAAGGTATGCATGAGGTAAGGTAATTCAAGGTAAGACCGACTCAAAGCTAAACTCGAGGTACGACAATTCAAGGTATGATAATTTGTATCTGAAACCAGCCACGAAATTGGAAATGCCGTCATGATATCTGGTAAAAGGAATTAAGTAAGTAAGTAAGTAAGTATATACTTTATTAATCCAACTGCTAACCGCACTTTGGTTTACACATTAGGTTATCCTGTTAGCGGGATTTTTCCTTTTATGTCACCATGCAATGTTCGTTAATATTTATCATTGAGTGACTGTAATTTCGATTGTCTTCAGTAAATTTAGATTCAAAGTCATTACATGCGTCTGATCAGAATATAAGAACAGAACCCCTTGTTACTCGCTTGTCTTCGCACAGTCGGAGGAATCGCTTTAGTTTCTCTGATATATGTATTTCCTTCCTATGAATCCTTTGTATAAATGAATATAAATATAAATACAGATATAGATATGGATATAAATATTAAATATCTGAGACAATATGATCCGGTTGACCTGTTTTGACAGGAATTATGGAAAACGGTGATGAGCGCTGTGGAAAAAATGGTTGTTCTGCCTCCCATGACAGATCCAAGACAGGTAGGGGTTCGATTCCGATGATGACGACAAAAGGTGACGACGACGACGGCGATGATGACGATGATGATGATGCCGATGACGATGATGTTTACAATGATTATGATGATCTCAAATACGTTGATGACGATGCGGACTTGAAATACGTTTATTATCGCTATTACGATGATGATGATGACGATGATAACGACAACGATGACTATAGTGATGATGATGATGATGATGATGATGATGATGATGATGATGATGATGATGATGATGATGATGATGATAGCGACGACGATGATGATAATAATGCTGATGATGTTGTGAACGACGAAGGCAATGATTATGAATTCAATGGTTATCGCAGCAACTATCATGATGATAATGATGGCAATGAAGGTAACTTTCTATACATCTACCGGTCTTCACTGCGGATAAAAGTAAAACTGTAATCACAGATATATAGAGCACCGCTTCAACAGGCGCTATATAAATTTTTAATTATAATTATCATTGCACTGGTCTGAATTCACTGGTCTGAATCTCGCACTGCACGATTGTTTTAGCTCCTTTTTCCGATTTCGAACAACGCCCAAGCGAAGATCGACGGCATATCGCGGGCCCTGCTGAGCCACGTCAGCCACCTGCCGGGCATCCTGTCAACATCCCTTCTGCAGCAGAGCCCAGCCTCTCAGCCACTCGCAGACCTCGGAAAGAAACTCAATGTAAACTATAAACATCTCTTTCTTTCGTCATTGTATATTTCTATTAGTTTCTATTTCAATTCTATTTCTATCGCTTTCGTCATCGACTTCGTCATCATCGTTGTCGTCATCGACTTCGTCATCATCGTTGTCGTCATCGACTTCGTCATCATCGTTGTCGTCATCGACTTCGACGTTGTCTTTCGTTTCGTAGTCTTTGATTTGTAATTTGCAATCATTGATTTATATAGGGCCTCCTAGAGAGATAAAGAGACAGACAGACAGAGAAAGAGAAAGAGACATATACAGAGAGAGAGAGAGAGAGAGAGAGAGAGAGAGAGAGAGAGAGAGAGAGAGAGAGAGAGAGAGAGAGAGAGAGAGAGAGAGAGAGACAGAGAGACAGAGACAGAGAGAGAGAGAGAGAGAGAGAGAGAGAGAGAGAGAGAGAGAGAGAGAGAGAGACAGACAGACAGACAGACAGAGAGAGACAGAGAGAGACAGAGACAGAGACAGAGACAGAGAGAGAGAGAGAGAGAGAGACAGAGAGAGAGAGAGAGATGGAGGAAGGAAGGGAGGGAGGGAAGGAAGAAAGGAGGGAAAGGAGAGAGATAGACAGAGACAGAGAAACAGAGAGAGAGAGAGAGAGTCATAAGAGGTGCTCCCGACCTAACAGCAGGAAACCAGGATGAAACACACTGGTTTTCAAGTGCTTGCGGAATAGAAGTAGAGTAAGACGAAGGAGCTCATGTAGTAGGGTGTAATGTTGCTGTTGATAATGTTGATGATGTTGGTGTAAATGTAAATGTAAATGTACGCGATTTTTATAGCGACCGTATATGGCCTCGACCCTGCTGGTGAAGATTTTGATGATGGTGTTAGTTAATCGCCTTGTGTTTGCGTGTCAAGGACATTTCGAAGGAGCTGGACAAGGGACTTGTCAGCGGTCTGTCCTTCTACCAGTGTGCCATCGTCGAGGCTGTCCTTGATGTCCTGACGGAGTACTTCCACGCCGGTGGTAACGGACTGAAGAAGCTCGACAAGAGTCCCGAACTGGAGTCGCTTCGACACGCCCTCTCCCTCTACACGCAATCGACCGATTCACTCATCCGAACCTTCATCCAGGACAAAACGCGAGAAGGTTCCCCATACATACATTCTCATCATCATCGCTGTCGTCGTCATTGTAGTAGTCATCATCATTGTTGTCGTCATAATTTCCATCATAATCATCATTAATATCATCATCATCGTCACAGTCGTCACCATCTTCATCATCATCGCAAGAAGAACGCGATTGTTATCATCTTCATTACTGTAATCGTCATCTTCATCGGAATTATTTTGAATAATTTAAAACGACAAAAAACATAGAAAATTTTCATTAGTATGCTGACTGCTTTCCAGAGTTGCCTCCAGAGCTCAGCGTTGGTGAGATTTCAACGCAAATGGAACTCTACACCCATCCTGACACCGGAGAGCACAAGGTCTTGATTTCAGGTAAGGCATCAACTTAATGGCACAGTTAGACTTATATGCAATACAATTATACAACTATCCAATACATCACCACGCCTCTGGAACGATCTCCCCAAAGTTCAAAAGTATTGGCCTACAAACGACCATATGCCAGAAAATCGATGGTGCTGAGCAACTGTGATTGAAGGACTTGCTCAACGTCCCTACAGAGTGACCGCAAAACACTGAAATGGGACACTTGCTATGCTTCCGTTTCGGGCTTGGTCAAAACGCAAAGCAGCTGCAACATCTAGCGGATAGGTGGATAAAAATCCAAGACCTTCTGTAGCGCCAATGTTTTTATATTCAAGACATCAGTCAATGGTAAGCAGAGTCGTTGTGCAAGCCAATTTCCAGGGTAAATGAGGTGGAAAGTCAAGACAGGAATCCGAGAAGACACGGAAACAGCCGAGAAGACACGGAAACAGCCGAGAAGACACGGAAACAGCCGAGAAGACACGGAAACAGCCGACGAAGGCAATGAGTCCAGGAAAAGACGAGTTTTAAGTCGATATCTGGGGGTCAAAACATACGAATAAAATACATTTTTTAGTCAGATGAGACAGCCAAGGATATTGGACGGCACCTGATGACCGCCGAAGGCTCGCATGATCTGTCATGCCGTCTCGGCCAGGGCCGACATGCCCGACATGCGGTCTTGAATGACCTAATCTGCAGAAGCCTCGTTCAGGCGGGCATCCCAGCAGTTAAGGAACCTCAGGCCTGTCTAGATCAGACGGTAAAAGACCAGTTGGCCTTACATTGATACCATGGCGCTCGGGTCGCTGTTTGACCTGGGATGTCACAGTGGCAAACACAGTAGCCCCATCTTACCTACCCACAGCCTCCACTCGGGCTGGAGACGCTGCGGAACTGGCTGTGTCCAGGAAAAACGCTAAGTACACTCAATTGATGCAACTCTACCATTTTATCCCATTGACTTTTGAAACTTTTGAACCGGTTAACGCCATGAGACTGGCATTTCTCATTGGCCTAGGACGTCTCCTAAACCAAACCTCGAGATACCCGAGAGAAACCAGTTATTTGTTCCAGCGCCTGTCCATCGTAATACAGCGTTTCAATGCAGTCGCCTTCCACAGCACTTTAGTTCTCCCAGATCTTGACAAGGACGAATTAACATTATTAAGTATTAACTAGTATCTTACACCTGAGGGGTCATGTATACCTCGGGAAATATAATAATAATGTTCTGCATTACAGTGATAGCGGTGGGTAAGATGAGATGGCAGGCGGAGGGAGGTTTCCGTCCGTTCGTTGAGGTCAACCTCATTGGTCCAGGTCTACAGCAGAAGAAAACAAAGGCGACAACGAAAACAAAGAGCAACGAATGGGCGCCAAAGTTCAACGAACAATTCCAGTTGTAAGTCCCACAGTTATCAATTATTCTATTACTTTGTCACAAACACACGCCTTAATCCATGTCGATCCTTGGCTATCCTATCCTACACTGTTCTATCATATCCTACCCTATCCTATCCTACCCAAGCCTGTACTATCCCATGCTATTCTATCCTATGCAAGTTTATCCTATCCCACTCTATATATCTTGTCCTATCCAACCCATCCCTGTCCTATCCTATCATGTCATATTCTATGCTACCAATCCTACCCAAACCTGTCCTATCCTATCCTATCCTATCCTATCCTATCCTATCCTATCCTATCCTATCCTATCCTATCCTATCCTGCCCTACGCTATTCTCTCCTACCCTATCCTTTCCTATTATATCTTATCATATCCTACCCAAACTTGTCCTATCCTATCCTGCCCTACCTTACCCTCTCATACCCAACCCTGTTCTAACCCATTCTTCACATAATTATCATATCCTATCGCATATCATACGCCCTTTCCTATCCAACCACATCCCATCCCAACGTATCGTATCCTGTCCGATCTTACACGACCATTTCCTATCACATATCATATCAAATCCTGCCCTATCCATCACTATCCAATCATATTCAACCCTATTCCGCTCTCTCCAGTCTTTGCCTATCCTGAACATCACACCTACTCTTCGAAAGACGCTTTGAAAAAAGGAGTTTTACATAGGTCCGACAAATTTATTCTGCATCAGTTGTTCCGAATGTTTCACTGCAACGTAATCAGTATCTTTCGATTCGCTGGATCGACCCTGCAAGCGGAAGAATATTGTGCTTCTTTGGTTATACATTTTGTTCCATCGTGGTTCCTCTGACGAGTCTGCCATTACCATTACCATTAACCGTTGACACCCATGAACTACTACAACAAATTTCAACACGAACTTTATTTTGGTGATCAATAAAGAGAATTGAATTAAATTGAACTGAATTCTGCTCTTCAGCTGCCTTGGCCTCGACACCCGTCTCGACCAGTACGAGGTCCATCTCTTCGTCAAGGACTATCGCTTCGCGCGGGAGGACCACGTCATCGGTCTCGCCGTCTGTCCACTACGAGACCTCATCGACCAGGACGTCTGTGCCAAGTGGCACTCCCTTGCTCCTCGCGTTCAACTGAACGAGGTCGGATGGACGATACTTCGAATTCTGACCCAGAGGACTAGCGACCCGGTGGCCCGCGAATTCGTTCGAATCAAAACCGCTTCCAGACCCGCGGAACAGATGGTTGAGACGAGGTGAAAGGACGTCCAGACTCTGCTGTGCCCACGCAGACACGTATGACCCCCTTCCCCTCCCAGATGGCTGCGACGCCCCGACCCCGAATGTCAGTCATGCCTTCGGTTGCTAGGGAGAACAGGTGATTTCTTCCAGTCACGACCCTTTCACCACCTGTTGTTCACGTGATTTCTGTCATAATTTTTCTCCAAGCTGAAATTCTCTGCTCACGGTTCCATTACAAATATATATAATATATACGCATGCGTGATATATATATATATTACATATATACAAGTATGTATGTGAATGTATATATATATAGGTATGTGTTATGTATGCAAATAAGCATTTATGTATAGGAGCATATACATGTATATAATGTTTGTATACAATTAAACGTGTACATATATGTATATTTACATATGTATATATATGAGTAGTAATTGAACATTTATATAACGCCAGTAGAAATAAACTCCGTAATGATGGCGCTTCAGCCGTTGATGGAATTAAGACAAAGACGGTTGTTGTGGATTATCTTCTGTCTGCCTGCCTGCCTGTCTGTCTGTCTGTCTGTCTGTCTGTTTACCTAAACTACCTATCTGTCTACCTGTCTGCTTATCTAACTCTGTCTGTCTGGCTGTCTGTCTATCTATCTGTCTATCTACCTATCTACCTTTCTGCCTATCTATCTACCTATCTATCTATCTACCTACCTATTTAACTATCTCTGTGTCTATCTGTCTGTCTGTAGTTCTGTCTGTCTGTCTATCTACCTATCTGTCTACCTATCCACCTATGTATCTACCTCTGTGTCTGTATGTCTGTCTGCCTGTCTGTCTGTCTTGCAAGGGTTGTATCAGGGTTCTTGAATGTAAAGTAATGTGACGTCAATTCAGTAATACGTCCAATTTATTCTAAAGACTTCTAAGGCGTTATAGTATAAATTTATTCAGTCATGTATGACGTCCTAACTGAGAGCTCTAGAACCTATCTGTAAGTTATGTAATGGAATCCTTATCTAGCACCAATCAGAAAGTGCAGTTCACGTTGATGCTATGGCATGGCAAGATTATGTACTGCTAAAGTTCACTGAATACCTTGAAATATTTTTGTATTGGTAGCAAAAATTTGTAGAAGTAAAATTAACTGACTGTATTTCTGTATTTTCATTTGTTGTCGAAGACATACAAAACAGTGAACTTATTAATCGTTTAGTTTTTTCGTCATTTATATTTTGGCTCTGATTTGACTTTTTGTCAACTTCAAACGATGAAAAGTTTCCATTTAAATTTCTTTCAATCTACGAGAAGACTAAGAGTAAAGAGAATGGCTCGTTGGATAAGTTCGGATGAGATGAGATGGTGGTGGTTGGGGTGGTGGTGTGGTATGGTGTTGGTGGTGGTGGTGGTGTTGGTGGTGTTGGTGATGGTGATTGTAGTGGTGATGATGGTCATGGTGGTGGTAGTCATAGTAGTGGTATGGTATTGGTTGTGTTGGTGGTGGTGATTGTAGTGGTGGTGGTATGGCATTGGAGGTGGTGGTGGTGTCAGCGGTGGTCACGGTGATTATAGAGGTGGTGGTAGTCGTGATGGCGTGTCATAGTGGTGGTCAAGGTGGTGGTAATGGTGGTGGTGGTCATGGTGATAGTGGTAATGGTGGCGGTGGTCATGGTGGCGGTGGTCATGATGGTGGAGATTGCGGTTTGGTGGCGGCTGTAGTCATGGTAGTGGTGGTGGTGATGATGATGTTGGTAGTCGTGATGGTGACAATTGTGATGACGATGCCTGTGATAGTGAGAAGGACGCTTAGAACAATGATGATGATGATGATGACCTCGATGATGACGACACGTGCTCATGGGGGAAGTCATGGCACAGACCTTCGAAGTCTACGGTAGGTCCTGGTCAGGATGAGGCAGCTGTTGAAGCGGAAGAAGAGAAGCAACGGACTAACGATGTTGTTGACGACCTTCCATCCCACCCGACCGAAGTATCCCTCCTTCATATCGTTCAGCTGGCCAAAATCGAAACTGTGAATGGTCGCGATGAACCACAGAGAACCGTTGGTCACGGCCAGGTACAGCACGAGACCCTTCAACACGACCGGGCGCCAAATCTTCCCTCGGCACCCATCCACCACCAGCCTATCCGCGTATAAACTGAACGACAGCTGGAAGTAGATTTCGATTACGTTAAGCAGCTGGAAGAAGACGAAGGTCTCCACTGTGACGCCATATTTCGGAACTGTTATGGATGAACTGTTTCCATGGTGATTGAGGTCGATTGCCGCGATGCAGTTGAAGAAACAGTGAGCGATTGGACCGAAGGAAGACCAGACGAGAAGGTAGTCGAGTCCGGTGAACGGTTCCTGGACAGTCGGATATGATCTGGTGACGAAATAGGCGACGCCGATGGCGAGGGTCAACGCGAGCCAGACGAATCCGAGAAGAAGGCCTGCGGTTGAGTCCTGCTCGTTTCCTTCCAGTTTCAATTTGTAGAGAAGTGCAAAGACGAAGAGAAGAAGGTTTTGAGAGATGATGAATAGCAGCCACAGACGAGAGACGATTTGGGACAATCGCCAAACCCTTGGTGAGTGAATCGCTTTGAGGTTCAATAGCGGTATAAGCTCCTCTTCAGTTTCTTCTCGATTGCAGGCGATATCTTCAATTTCCGATGTTACAGCAGACAAATTAACGAGTTCTTGTCGCGTTGGAGTTGTCTGTTTACATCCCAGTGTTTGCGAATCTGGTATCTCACCTCCTGCTGAGCAATGCATCGTTTCCAAAGAGTCACGGTTTCCTGTCTCCGTTGGATCCGTAATGTTTTCGTGATGCAATGCTGTGTCGAACGAAGAACTGTTGAGATGTCCGCGCAGCTTCGAGGACGAGCAGTTGAAGAACCAGTGAGCAAAGCACTCCCCAACCAGAAGCGTAAACTCGATTGTAAATGGCAGAAACGCTGGGCTTATGTACTTGTTCGCCATTTGGTGTACGGGAGTGTTAAAGTTGATGCAGTCCATGACGAGGTCTGATACGTTTTGACCGTACTCCGGATGGGCATGGCTAGTGTTTGAAAACAGAAACGGGTAAATGTTTCTGGATGAGATGGACTCGTATACCATGGCGTCAAACCACAGACTTAGATTCGCTGCCTGTAGGAAAATCAACGCGTAACGCGTTGAGCTGCGTTCAAGAAACGTTGAGCGATTTAAACTGATACAGAGCAGGGTCTCGCCTCCGAGATAGACGACCCTAGCGACGTGGAAGGTGATACTCGTCGCAAAGTATGAGTAGCCACGAACATTACCATAGCTACGCCACACTTCGATGCATCCGGAGCTGGCAACAATCTGGAAGACATCCATGAAGCACGTAAATATGTAGAATATGGTAATACCGATCAGGGTCAGGTTGTCCCTTTTTGGGTCGGATGCGTCCTCGACCGAACTCGCCAGTGTCTCATTCCGGTTGATGTGGAGTAGCACCATGATGATGCATCCGACTGTCATGTAAACGGTCAAGGTCAGCTGATTTATGGTCGGATCGAAGTGATCGGCAAGGAGTGATGAGATCGTCATCGATGAAGATACTGCGATCAGTATGACGAACAGCTGAACGGATGAGATCATTCCGTTGTAGTTCAGTGAAGAACTATCATTCGTATCTTCAGCCACTTCGCCACCGATGTTTTCCAGCTGGATTGCCTCTCCATAGGTGAAGGGAATCCTGCACCAGGAGAAGTTCTTCCGAAGCCTCTTCCTCAGGCTTTCCATTTGTTTCGAGTCGTGATAGGTTGATTTGAGCAACTGAACACTATGCACATTACAAGATGAACGTAATACTGCAAGATAAAAAAACAGAATTAATCTCTTGAAGTGGCGTTACATAAATGTATCATTGCAGTTACGTAATTACAATTACAGTAATGTACCATGTATGAGACAGACACGTACGTACACATTCAAATGATTGTAGATCAAAACTGGATACGCTAGACCTTTGTCAGTACCAGCCTGTCTTCAACCGTGCGGAATAAATAAAGACATATCTATAGAACTACAGATTCTACAGACAGTGGCATCTGACTTTGCAATATCTCTCAAACGCAATGCACAATTTATTAAATGTGGGGCTCTCACGACATGAAGTTAATCGGCTGTCACTTGTTGCTTGCTATGTCCGCTCATAGAGTTCACTGATATCGCTCTTTCTGAATTAAAATATTACCTAGTTTCAACGTTCTTATCTTATCCTATCTCTTCTCCGGATTCCACCCTCTAAGCTAATCCAGTCCGAGCAAACTGTAAGTGTACTGGTTGCGACAAGTAGACCAGTATTTATTTAAGTAATAGTAAGTTTCGCATACGATTGTGTGAGTGGCTGTGTTGACAAACGATATTACCGTCCAGGATATACAAGACTATTTAAATAGACTAGACAGCACATTGTTGTTAACGCCAGAAAGTGAAAACACATTAAACTCACACGAAGTTGATTTTATTGCGGATTTTATAGCCTTTGTTAGAAAATACTGGTAATTTCCTATGATAACTGACTTCCTTCTAGACTATACACCAGATTCTGGTTGCCGGTTTGAAACCACTTATACTGAATTCATGCATTTCATTCATTCATTCATTCATTCATTCATTCATTCATTCATTCATTCATTCATTCAGAGGACTTCTATGGCGCCCCTCCAAGATACCTACTCAGAGAGGCGATCCCAGTCACCTCTCCTTCGTTGTCTCATCTTCCCACTGACAGCGTACGATCAACATAGGCCTACTCATTATAGTTGCAGTGTACTTGTTATAGCTGAGATTCTAGGGGGCGCAGGTGGAGCGGAAATCTCAATTCCAATTTCTGCCGTGGTGGGATTTGAACCCCAACCTCTCGATTGACAGTCAGTTACGCTAACCACTACACTATCGAGCACCCTCTGTTCTTTGTTCTTAGAACATCCACTTAAATCAAGGAAATTTTTGCCTTCAGTACTTAAGCCTGTAGTATTAAACAACTAAAAGCTCATCATAAACCCTTCGGCTCCCTTCTATTTCTAAGAATATATTATATTTCAAAACCAACATGGCTAATAAATCATTGTTTATTGGCTTCTTTAGTAGAGAAACGTATATTAAACATTGTCATTGAGCTCTTCAAGTGCTTGTCTAGCACTTTGCTCTGGGATCGTGACAGCTAATGGACTGGGGAAAGGCCTTTGACATACTTAACGGAGATAAGGCCAAAAGCGATATTAACTAGCAAGGGGACTCAGAAATAACTAGCTCCTACAGGAACTGGTGATCCTTCGAGGGCCGAGCTCTCTTTAGGCTCATCAAAAGCAGACAAATAGAACGTGATGGGCGAGAGCATTCTCAACAACCACGGTTAAAGAGCGTGTTCAATTACAGGGCGTAGGCATAGGTTTCAAAGTAGAGGGAGGGTGTGGCAAATCGAGGTGTTTTGAAATAGGGGTAAAGTAAACAGGATCGTATGCTTTTTTGCTGAAAAGTGATGACTAGTTTTTGACGATCTCTTCATCATCAAAATTGTTAGTAAGGTGTTTAGATCAACTTCTATTTAACAAGTTCATTTCTTATGATTGAGTGGATGACTCTCCAGACCTCCCAGATAGCCGTTGCTTTTAACCAAACCCAATTTGAGTACTTCAACACTTTAAATCTTTCGAGTGGAAATTAAGAGTTTAAAAGTACTTCAGCTCCTAGATGTTCAAGTGGAGGAGTCATGTCCCTGGCTGTTATGAGCCGACGCCTAAGGCCGGAAAAGTAGTTGCATCACGCGACTCTATTCCTCGGTTGCAAATAGCAAACACGCCTAAAAGCAGCAGGAAACTTATGTCTACAAGCCGCAGACACGACGCAGGTTGTTACTCTTCGTGAATTATGCAATGCAAGCAGATAACATGTGGCGTTCAGTCAGACAATCTAGACTAATATTTTTTTACTGTAGCATATTTTTTCTGTAAGAAGTTGCGGTTTGTCAACTTTGATTTATAGGCGTAATAAACGAAATTAATATACAATCACTCGGCTGTTTGAAGTGGTGCTTAATGTGTCGCACAAAAATCTATCTATAGGTATTAATATAGGGCCTATAATTTATGGATTCAAGCTAAGGCGGAAATACCTTTCGTAATCGTAATCGTAAACTCTAAATTTCTAAAGCGCTACTCTACTCGAAGCGCAGGACACCAGCCTATATACGAGCGCTGCGTCATATCAGAGGGGTTGTCCAGAGAGCGATGTCCATTGGAGGTCCGAGTCCGGTTGCCAGAGAGACCAGAGAGAGGAGGCAGTGCAGCTGTGACGGAGGGTTCGTTGAGGACGAGAAAGCTTGAAAGGCGGAGGATAGGGCGGATTAGGGTGGGAGTTCAATTTGAGACTACATTTGGAGTGGAAAGCCTGTGGAGTGATAAATAGGGGAGCCTGAGTCAGATGATGGTGATTGAGTGGCTTTATTGGCGGGGGATCTCGGAAACATTCATCTACATTCTGCAACAATAGAATAGCCTTTCTCGGTTCTGCTCTTGGTGAACTTTAGTGTAACTTCGACTAGCGCCTGTATGAGATACCTGAAAGGCGCTATATAAAAGGTGTAGAAATATGCACACGTTTGTGAATGATTTTATGGGGTGATATCATCACCGCTGCTCGATTGGGGTTTGGTAATGGCCGTGTGAAAGGACCGTGCTCGATATACAAATCGTTGAAATCCAGTTACCATTGGGATCCAATCCGGCTGTCCTGTACACAAAGGCGGAACATCGAAGTGGCTGTCCAGTATCAAGACCTGGTTGTGGTCCATCACACACAGAAGCCTACATGTTTGATTACATAACTGACGTATGTGTTGTTCTGGCCACACTACACTGTGCTATTTGACAGTAGATACTGGTTGATCGCCGGTGCAGGTTGAGTTAGGAGGCCACGGAAAAAGAGTATCGGCTTACGTAGAGGTTCTTCCGTTAAACAAGTGGTTTCACAACCAGATTTCAGGAAAAACCGGGAAAACCCAGCTTTTCATACGATTAATTATTCACGGTTTAATGCTTAACTGCTTAAAATTCATTTATACGTTCGTTCATTACTTAATTAACTAGTTAATTGATTAATCAATTAATTAATCCATTCATTCACTTCAGTTAGTAAATTTACACAGAGCTATGTCAAAGTATATCCACCGAATCATTCCCGGGCAATCTTAGTCTAGAGTAGACTTATGCCCTAGTTTTTAAGTGTTTGATAAAAGGCGAATGCAGTGGCCCAAATCTGAAGAGTCAAATATGCATGTATGTATGTATTTATGTATATATTATGTAATTATGTATGCATGTATGTATAAATGTATTTATGTATGTTTGCCTATGTTTGCATATGTTTACGTATGTTTGTATATTTATGTATGTTTGCATGTACGTATGCATATATATTTATGTATGTATTGTATGTATATATGTATGACACTTTGTATGTATGTATGTGTAATTTTGTGTATGTAATATGTATATGTATGTATGTATGTATGCTTGAATGCATGTATTTATGTATGTATGCATGCATGCATGCATGTATGTACAGTCGACGCCGCTTTAAGTGCATTGCTTCGGGACTGCCTTGAACCTATGCTATAAACCGACTTATGTACATAAGAGAAGTTCACATGTAATGTGTGCAAAAGGCTAAATATAGTGGTACATGTATTTAATAACAGAGATGGAGCCTACATACTACAAAGCCTTCAGTAACCACTCAGTTACGTCACCTATTTGATACGGACCACAGCGCAGCTAAGACAAACCACTGAACAGCCGGAGTCATTTGCTGTCCATGGGCAAACTGCCAAGGCGGCATGTTCCAAAACTGCCTTTGCAATTAAGCGGCGTTGATATACACAGAGCTTAGTCGGCTATGCAAATAACCGAATTATGCTCATATGCGATATGCATATACCCGGAGCTGTCTTCCATTGAAAAAACCTTCTATGCACATGAGCGAATGATGTTTTCATCTGGTATCCACTTAAATGGCGTCGACTGCATGTATGTGTGCATGTATATATGTATGTATGTATGCATGTCTGTATTTATGTATGTATATCTGCATGTATGTACGTACGTATGTAGGTATGTATAATTATATGTGTGTGTGTAAATGAGCGAGTATGCATTTCCGTATGTATGTATGTATGTATGTATGTATGTATGTATGTATGTATGTATGTATGTATGTATGTATGTATGTATGTATGTATGTATGTATGTATGTATGTATGTATGTATGTATGTATGTATGTATGTATGTATGTATGTATGTATGTATGTATGTATGTATGTATGTATGTATGTATGTATGTATGTATGTATGTATGTATGTATGTTAGGGTGGTCCTTAGCTGCATGTAAAAAAATATTTGGGTGAAATTTAAACGAGGCACCCTTCAAACTTATAGTTTTAGGTACAGAAATAATAATGCTGAAAAGTTTGTGGAGATTTTATGAGTTTTAGAGGTTGCTACCGGACATAACATAACTATATATCAAATATAATGTTAAAACGCAGACAAAACATGGAATATTGTACACTATTCTCATGCACAAATTCAAAACAAATTCTGGTGGCCAGTGGTGGACGGTAGTATTTACTATTTAGGTCAAAACACTCAAGTGAACATTAAAATGTTTAATTCCAGTTAATACTTAATGTATTAATGCATCAATGTCTTATTGTTCCTGTCTGGATACCTGTGACGATATTCCAGAAACTGCTTGTGATCCTCATTATTTGTTTGAAGCTTGTTAGGCCTATATTCGTTCATGAGTGCCACTCCACCGTCTGCTATGTCAATCACAACTCTTATTGAGCTGGTTAACGTGTAGTTCTCATCTTTTGGCCAAGTATCACCATCTTGTTGGAGGAAACTTCCTGGAATGCCTGTAATGCTAATGTTTTCCATGATAAAACCTTCCAGTTGCTTCGAGCTGATCAGAGCAGGCTCCAAGGTTACCTGGTATTCTCTTTAGTGGGTGTTCGATTAGGGACCTGCGAAGCTTCGATATTCGATTCGAAAACGAATCGGGCGGCGGTATTCGATTCGATTCGAAAATGATGTCACGATTCGAAAAATTTCGAATCTTTTTCGGAAAAATGATTAGCCCTTTGTTGTAAACTAATTGTTGAATCCGGTGCAGTGTCAGATCTCACCTTAATCATTATTATAGGGCCTATATTAAATATTGCACATCTAGCAAATGGATGAATTGTACAGACTAACAGTTTTATGTATTTTTAAAACTGAAGAAACTTGAAACATATTTTTTATTGTAGTGTAGAACTGTAGGCATTAGGATAATTATGTTTTCATCATAAAAATTATTTTTATTTATTTTAAACTTGAAGTTTAACCGAAATTAATATTTTCTCATTTTCTGGGGCAGATTAATCTGCAAAAATTAGCCTGCGATTGGCATACGGCCCAGAGCTGCCCTTAAAATCTTAGGGCGGCCCTCTACTAGGCCTAAAGGAAGTTGCCCATGCCTGGCTTAGATGAATGTACACCAAAGTGTTGTTATGCAATTGGTACAATAAAGAAAATACTTACTTACTTAACTCAGAAATTATTTGTGAGTTATTCTGTTAATTAGCTTAATGTTTAGTTTAATTGATTTTAAACTGCAGAAATGTTATTGAGATAGGCCTATTGATACGGTGGTACGCCTGTGCTATCACATAGGCTACACACTATTTGAATATCAAAACATGGTTTTGGTACCCGCTGATTCGATTCGAGATTCGATTCGAATTCGAATCTTAACCCCCGATTCGATTCGAGATTCGATTCGACGGAAATTTGTGATTCGCAGGTCCCTATGTTCGATATCAGTTTTGTCCAGAGCAGCAACATTTCTCAAAACTCTGTCTAACTTTGTTCCATGCTGCGGTTTGTCAGCATGTGTTTACCTAGTAAACAATAAACGAATATCATCATCATTGATATATATCAATGGAGACCCCATCATCAAAGAACGCAAAAGTCACCAGTTCCTCTTACAGACACCAGAGGTGACCCAGAAATGTCTTAATTGCAACCTCTGCAACTGCACACGTTTTCTCCTTCTATCTGTCAATGTCCTTCAAGAGCTCCAGGTCTATTCGAGGAGCCAGTGGTGGATACAGTGCTTGAAACCAGACTTTGACATACGACATTACCGCGAACAAGCAGATGTCAGCTATCTCCTTTTCTTCTCTTCTTGTCAATTTGAACTGCTCTTGAACATCCAAATCTTAAGACTGTAAATACTATTGGCCATCCACTTCGCTCTGTGCAGCCCAGCTGGTGCTCTGAATGATATGCCCCTGGAAGGCACTCCACCCAAGAAAGTGGTGGTCAGCTCCATACGTTCGCATCGGGAAATTGCTCCGTGTAGAAACTCATCGAATGTCACTGTGTCCTACATGTAGTTTGATGTGTCTATAAGTTCTGAGCTTCTGTGGAATTTCTGAAAATCATTATGTCTGGACCTTGGGATCGACCAAGAGAAAGCATGACCATTGCCTCCAACATTATTTCCAGTGTGTGATGGCGACATGCACACCACAAGATATCCTTGTCCAGCCTCCGCTCCAACACAATGACATAATTTGATTAATAGCTACTTACTGCTTGCTTACTTACTGACATCTTTTCCATAATGCATTTGGCAGCCATTTTGTTTCATTTTTGGTTTCTTAAAAAGTATATTGTATAATTTGTTGTCAAAGAAAAACACTGAAAGACCACCGAGTTTGAAAAATATTATGTATTTCTACATATCTTTATTAAATAAATAAATAAATAAATAAATAAATATGGGTACTATTAGGGTATAGAATTGCTAGAAGTCATTTATAGTGTTCAATAATGAATCACACACACAACTTTATGTCACTGCAATTTTCTCACTCGCTAACATCAGCTCAAATAAGAAAATTGCAATGGTTTTATTCTACAAAGTCTAAATGAATTCCTGGTGGCCTAGACTTAAAACTTTAACATCTGGTAGCAACCTCTAAATGTTGTCAGATCCTCTTCAAATTTTTTCTGAATTTTTTACTCATCAGTAGAAACAAAAGTACAGGGTGCCTAATTGTAAAATCAGACTTTCAAAAATAAGGACCACCCTAATGTATGTATGTATGTATGTATGTATGTATGTATGTATGTATGTATGTATGTATGTATGTATGTATGTATGTATGTATGTATGTATGTATGTATGTATGTATGTATGTATGTATGTAAAAGTGTCCATGTTCTATGTATAGTGCATGCGTGTATGCGTGTCTAGTTGAAAGTACGTGCCATCCTTGTATGCATCTAAACATTTATAAGAAAATTTTGCTAAGTTTGCACTTAACTTGTTTAGTTTCTGCTTTAGAATTATTTTTCTTCTGGACTTGGATTCGTAATCGTAACCGTTAATTCCAAATTTCTAAAGTGCTACTCTAAAGCTGAGCACAGGGCATCAGCTTATTCACGAGCGCTGCTTAATATCAGAGGGATTCGAGTCAACTTGATATGCGTGTCTTATTGGCATGACTGATTCTGCTTTCACGCGTCTAAACTATTTCAAAGCTCATGTCGGCCCATATTTTAGCAGACAATGATGGTCATTTGCATATTATGTTAATTAGATCAGACGAGTAATTCTCAGACGGGTTTTCCTAAACAGGAGTTGTTTCCGTGGTTTTATTAAACTCTCATTGTCTGAGTGAAATGGAGAAGATGCGTTTTTATAAGAGCTGTCTGACAACAGTATTGATTTAATGTGAGTAGAACGCTATAGACGCAGCTGCCTCTCAATGTAATGTATGTAACAAATGATAATATATGTAACATGAATAGGGCTCATATTCAAGGTTGCCTTGCTGTCAGACAATTTGCTAGAACGAGAAACAATAACGCAGGCTATAGCTTTACGTGACAATGTCTATTTTTATTACGCAACAATTATTGTTACTCGTAGTAGACTTAACCCGCCTTAGCAGCTCCTCTACCTCGTTCTCTCTCTTATCTCCTGTCCATCGGACTTGGATCTCCACGTTGTATCTGGCACAGCGCAGCGCTCGTGAAGGGACCGGTGCCCTGCTCTTGGCTTTTGAGTGGCACTTTAGAATTTTTTATGTTAAGATTTACTACATAGACAGGAAGACTGAATACAGACACTCATACAGGCAGACAGATAGACAGACAGGCAGACAGAGAGAAACAGACACAGCAGCGGACCACACGCAATCACGTCAACAGAGACACATTTGTAAATGTTTCGCGGGCAGCGCATATGCGGTTTATTTAATTATATTAACTTGCGCCTTATAAATCTTTAATTATAATAATAATAATTAATAATAATAATAATAATAATAATAATAATAATAATAATAATAATAATAATAATAATAATAATTCTAAACATTTAATCCGCCATTCAATGACGGCAGTTGCTGCTTATATCTATTCACCCAGCCACTACCAACACCTGGGATCGACATACGCCTGAGGAACAGTTGCGACAGCACGGTTTTTTGTCAGCATTCTTCAATGTATTGCTGACAAAACACGCTTCAATTGAAGCGATCATCAATAGATACCTCGTTGTGATGTGAGGAGGTTATGTAAAGTCGCAAGAGTCACTTTAACTTGGATTTCTTCCACTAATTTTACACAGAACAACACGAACAGAACGCTATGACTAAAAAGCAACATTGCTTGGAAAGTTTCTCTGTAGCAAGACTAAAGCAGTTCAGATGGCACAGCACGGATTCTAATCGAACAGCTTCTATGATTAATTATAAAAGCGAAATGCAGTCACAGCTGAGATTTCGAAGGCACTTGCATCAGAAATTATTTTCAATGTTATTGTACTGTTGCGATTTCACACCAATGTCTATTCCTGTACTAGGCCTACTCCAATCTGATCTGCGCCTCATCGATGCTTCTCAACGGGGAACGCCATCTGCCTCCCCGGCACATTGCAACCACACTCCGAGCCTTGGCTGAGATGGCGCTTCAGACAATAATTAAAGTAATAGCAATAGTAATAATAAAATAGTTGTGGTAGAAGTAGTAGTAGTAGTAGTAGTAGTAGTAGTAGTAGTAGTAGCAGCAGAAGTAGTAATAGAAATAATGATAGATTTAAAATAATAACGATTAATGTTAATATTAGTGGCTATGTTATCTCGGTTGCGACCCTTAGTTTCTCCTGACTCTAAGGCGTCGATAAATTCTCGTGAAGACAAGACAGCTGTTGAACCGATAGAAGAGTAACAAAGGGACGACAATGTTATAGATGATCGCCCACGCTCCGCGTCCAAAGTACGCAGCCTGCAGGCTCAGTCCATGCCCCACTTGCAATCCCCCGAACTCGTACCCTCCGACCGTGCCTGTGAACCAGAGGGACCCGTTGGATACCGCCAAGTAGAGTATGATAGCTTTGAAGACTCGAGCCTCTGGAGTCCGACGATGGGTGTCCTCCACGGCGATTCTGGCGGCGTACAGACTAAAGGTGGTCTGCAGGTGAACCTGGATGGCATTGAACACCTGCATTGTGACGTAGAATGACGTTGTGACGTAATCGTTGTCATTGGCGACCGCCACGTGACCGTAGGCGGCGATACAGGTGAACGCGTTGTAGGCGAGCGGGCCGAACGAGGTGAAGAGCAGAAGGTAGTCCATGCTGGAGAAGGAAATTCGATGCCCCCTCACCCGGAAGGACTTGCTGACGTAATATCCTGTTACAACGGCAATTGTCATGCCGATCCAGTACGTGAAGAGGAAGTAGAAGGCGACATTCTTGTAGCCAGGCGCATGGGTGCTTCCCATTTTGCAAAGAAATGTGAAGACGCAGTTAAGGACGTTGATGACAATCACGAAACAGGTCCAGAGCTGGACGTATAGGGTACTTGACGAAGAGCTACGGTTATCAGTGCGCCGCAGAAGGGGTGAGTTTTCGTCGGGTAAAGCCACTCCTGCATCAAGTCCTACCGAATCTGAGCCTAATATATCGTCGCATTGAAGGGAATTGGTAACGTGGCCGTTCGGCAGTCCTTTGTTTGGTTCTGCTGTGTTGAGCGGCGCTTGGCTGCCACAGTGGTAGAAACAGAAGCCGAGGAGTTCTCCAACGAGTAGGGTGAACTCGATGGTGAAGGGTAGGCAGATTGTCGTTACGATCGTCTCCGTATTGCTGTAGATGGTATTATTGTGCGCCAAGCATTCCAGAACGTCGGTCGAGATGTTGGTTCCGTTGATGTGACATTCGTGGTTGTAGGCATCGACCCTTTGACTCTCCTGCCCAGACAACTCCCTCGACTCCTGAATGAGGGCGTCGAACCAGAGACTGATGTTGACCGCCTGCAGAAAGATCAGTCCATACCTCGTCAGCACCTCGTCCTTGAACGTCGATCTGTGGAAGGTGATGCAGAACGTCGTCTTCACTCCGAGGTACACGATCCTGGCAGCGTGGAAGAAAACCTGGACGACGAAGCCGAAGAAGATGTCCCTGTTGCTGCAGCTGGCCCAGACCTCTTGACAGTTGAGGGAGGCAATGATGTGGAACATGTCAAGAACGCAGACGAGAAGGTAGAATATGACGATCCCGATCAGTGTCAGGTTATCCCTTTCTGTGTCGGTCAGGTCTTCGCGGTTCGCTCCCCTCACCACCACCAGACGTCGCCTGAAGTTGAAGAACAGGATCATCACCACAAGTCCGATGAGCATGTAGATGATTAACGTCAGCATACCGATCAACGGTTTGAAGTCTTGCGAAAGCATACAGGAAAGTGTCGTCGACGATGATACGGCTAAGAGGAGTAGAATCATCTGCACGGAGGATATCGATCCGTTGTACCGGGCAGAGTCCACTCGAGGATAGCTGGAACTCCGTGACGACCGGCCATCCCTGGTTGAGCCCTCCGAAATGAGGGCCCCGAGGTCGGCTACACCTTGATTGTCTGAGTTAGGTACCGTTCTCATACTGTATGAGTCTTCCATCTCAGTCCTCCTCTCCGTTTCATCCAAATTGCCATTCCGCACTGAAGTAGCAAGAGGGTTACCTGCTTCCCGAATCACCTGTCCGAACGTCAGTGGAATTCTAACCAGCCACATTGTCCTCGAGTTTCAGGAATCCGGAGAGTATTCCGTGACGCAACAGGAAGTGTTCGACTCTGCTAGTTAACCGCACTACTATCCACAGCCCGCGTTCGAAACAGCTCTCTCTCTCTCCGATCTGTTCAGTCCAAAGAGTAATCGTCAACAGTGCTCGAAAGACCTCGGGTTAGATTGCATAGATAAGATTACTTCGAGAGGTCTTCTCATGCAACAGCACGTTTCCGACGAATGACGTTGATAGAACTCTTGCTGCAATGGACTGAATCGACCATTAATCATTATACACGTCGGATCGTCTCACTGCCGTTTTATATAAACGAGGAACGCGAACAGCAGGTGGTGGTTAAAGGTGTGGTTATCATACCCAGTGGAAAATTGGTAAAAAACCACAGGTGTGTTTAAGCGCTGTGTTTTTGTCAGCCATCTTGGATGGCAACAAAGACAGCGATGAGCTGAACTTTTCAAGATGGTATTTTTAAATCTCAATTGTATTGACGCAACATTGCATAACATTTTACCGCAAGCATAGGGATTTTACAGAACCGGGAAGAGTGCAGCACAAGCCAGTTAGAATCAGTGTTTATTTAAGACTTGGTCCATATTTCTGGTTAAAAGTAACTCGTTGCGTATGCTCCTTAAGGAACATCGTGAGGTCATTTTCCTTTCCCAGGGCCTTTCCATCTGTTTCCAGGTCTAGGATACCACAGCATTTCGAGGCACGTTCCCAAACGTCGTGGAGAACGACGCCTGATTTCCCGATACCAATATTAACAGCTAGCTTTTAACGTAATTTTTGTTTCTGAGGGATTACACTTAGACCAATCTCGAATAAAATACTAACAACAGTATCAACAATAATAGCAATCATTATAATAATAATAATAACAATAACCGCATAACTAATTTCCCAATGTATGTATTTTATTTCGCCATAGTAGTAGTGGTGGTGGTAGTGGTGGTGGATATGGTAGTAGTATTAGAAGTAGTAGTAGTTGTAGTAGTAGTAATAGTAGTTGGTATAGTAGTAGTACTGGTAGTAGTAGTAGTGGTAGTAGTAGTAGTAGTAGTAGTAGTAGTAGTAGTAGTAGTAGTAGTAGTAGTAGTAGTAGTAGTAGTAGTAGTAGTAGAAAATGGTAGTAGGCATTGTAGTAGTAGTAGTAGTAGTAGTAGTAGTAGTAGTAGTAGTAGTAGTAG
>OY744612.1:48257808-48300308 GCA_963556255.1 Allolobophora icterica
TACAGGTAGATTCTCGTGGCGGAGTCGATCCGGTAAAGGACGGCCAACGCCAGAAGGAAAGCGTTTGTGACGAAGAGGAGCAGGAACGACACTTGCCAACCCACCCGTGTCGTATTCACAGATAGAAGAACGGAACTATTGCTCAGCAGGTACGACGATTCATCGCAGACGTCACCGCTGACCTGAAATTGCCGGGTCAGTCTGGTTTCTTCCGGTGGTTCTGCATCCAATTCCGCGTAGTCATCATCGGGATGGTTCCCAACTACCTCGTCTCCCTTCATACATCGATCCCGCATGGAGTTGACTGTATTAACGGTTGGGGAGCTTGCGCAGTGGCAGAACAGGTGGTAGAGGCACTCCCCGATCAGCACTGCGATTTCTATCGAGAACGGAAGGAAGATCGGAGTCATGTACGTGTCAAGGAAGCGATGCATCGTTGTGTTCTGCATGAGACAGGCAACGGCGTCGGCCGAGGCGTTCGAAGCATTGGCGTAACACGGGAACTTGAGGCTGTCGACGGGTCGTCCGAATCGGAGCAGGTGGAATATGATACCGACGAGAAAATCAAACCACAGACACATATTGATCGCTGCAACGCACGTCAGGCCGCAGCGAATCGCCGCACGGTCGATGAACGTCGCCCGGTTGAAGACGATGCAGAAGAGGGTCTGTGACCCGAGGAAGGCTATCCTGACGACGTGGAATAAGACCACAACGCCGTTCGTTATTGTGTAGTAGCCGTTCTGACAGGTGGACCAAACGCCGCTGCAGCTCGTCGTCAGAAGCACCTGGAAGATGTCCATGATGCAGCCGAGGAAGTAGAACGTCGTTATGCCAAAGAGGGTGAGGTTGTCCCGACGGGGGATCATCGGCGGAGATGCTGCTGCGTACGGGATGCGGTGGTCTTCCCGATTCGCACCCTGCTGAGGTAACAGAACGCGGCTCCGGTAGATGTTGAAGTATATGAGAACGCAGAGTCCGATGAGCATGAAAAACGTGAGCGTTATGGTTTTGATGACTCCGTAAGACTCCGTCAGAACCTGCCAGATGATCATCGTAAACGAAACGATTACCAGCAGCAGAAGGAGTTGGATCGAGGCGATCTTCCCGTTGTAGGTGACTTGCTCTGCGGTCCCCCGTTGATCGACGTCGCCCCCTTGCCTCGGGGCAAGTCTCCCGTCGTCAGTGATGGCATCACCAAAGGTCAGCGAGACTCGAAGCCACCAAAAGAATCGCCTGACCTTTTGACCTCTCGAACGCTCCATGTTCACTGTTTACATGTAACAGCCAAAAATGGAATTATTTAATGATGTAATATGGTATGACATGATTTGACATGAGATGACATGATATGAATTCCGAATAAAATTTAAATTGGCCTCTCTGACCTACAAAGCCCTCAGCAGAGCACACCTCCCTACCTTTAATCACTACTAACTCCTTACAACCCCCTCGTTGCCTATGATCATCGAGTAGGGTCTTTAAGCTGAGTCACGATGCAGAACAGTTATGGGCTCGCGTGCATTCCATGTTTCTGCCCCAAGGGAATGGAATTGACTGCCACTCTCTTCGTAGCTCAAATTCACCTCCTACCTTCAAAAAGCAGTCACGTTCATCATAACTATTTAGTTTTTAAGTTAAAATGAATTTTATCCATAAGAGTAGGCCTAGTTAGTTCATGATATTCTGAGGAAATTATAGCCATGCTGTTCGGAAACGATAAGTGTTGTGGTTGAACTATGAGAATTTTCAACAGCTGGTTTTTAAATAAAAATGGATAAAAGATTGACAATACTAGACCTGAGAATCGTTTACCAACAGTAGTAGTTTCTAAATGGATTACTAAAAATGAATCTGCAAATATTTAAAGTTACGTGGAAGAAAAATTTAACAGGAAACTTTCCAAGTCGCAATTTATTTCAGAGGTCGACGCAGACGAACGCTTTGATAATCGAAAGATTCAGGAACATTAGTTCGATTAGCCTACTAATGCATCAAGACTTGATAAATAGAACATTACCTCGAGAAAAATATTACTTTATAATATATCTTTATATCGAAAGATTCAAGAACTGTTGTCGAGCTAATGTTCGATGCTTTTTAAAAATCGAAATAAATTGATGCAAACCGCGAACACTCAGATCCTACACAGACGATAAGGAAAAACAATCCGCATTTCCTCTGTAGGCCTACGTTGCAGAGTTTTCATTGAATCCGGATATAAACTCTTTTTGTAATCTGTTTAGTGTTTTGGCTTTAGCACGCCCTCAATGCGAATTTTTACGCTTGTGCTCATAATTTGCTGAACAAGGCCAAATCGCAAGAAGTCCAGTCAAAGCAGACTGTAAATCACTAAAACCATTAACTCAATGATTTCTATCATAACAGGCGTGCACGCTACAATATTACCAATAAATGCGTGTGTTTCTGGGCTTTTATAGAGCGCATTTGCTAGAACCTCGCATGTAAGCGCTGAGAACCTCTCAAACGTTATACTAACTATTACATTTACTCGTAAACCGACAATCATAACAGTCTGTCTATTACATAATCCATTTATAACGGAGTCCGTACTACAGTTAGCAACACCTTTAAGCAACTTGACGTAGTCATGTAGTTAATAGCGTATATGAAGTAGGCCCAAGTAAAAAAATATAATAATAATTACAGACGCATCGAACGCACGCACGCCAATTATTATCGACATGGTAACATCATAATTATTGACTCCTCGTCCCCTTCGCACGCGAACTTGCCTGAAAGGAAAATTGCGTAAATATTGCCTGAAAAGGAAACTCTGAAGCCTGCTATTTTAACATCTATTTGTAAATGCGGTCATGGAGCATGTCACGAGATAAGTAGGACTATGGTGTCAACCAGGGTTAAACGGAAAATACAGCAAGCTGCAGCCACCGCTACATGAAACGAGCAATAATTATAATTTGCTTTCCGTTCTGAGATAAATGGAAACTGGACAAGATAATATTTGGCCACGATCAATCAATTCACTGTAATTTTTGATGCAGTTAATAAACAGTCTTAGTAATTTAATATTTAAAATGTGGGTTTATTAGTAAACAAACACGCTAGAAAGTTTGCTTTTAACAAGAGGGTATCTTTTGGGGTAAGACCTTATGCCGTCTTTTGCTGTCACAAAAAGATATTCTTACGGATGCTTGGTTGATAAACGCCTGGGATGTCCTGCTTGCAAGTTCAGACCAAAGAGTGACCAGAGAAGAGCAAACTGGGACTGTTTTTCGTTGTATTATAAATCGGATGCACAAGTTAAAGCTTTTGAAATCCTGATTGCCACTAAATACAATACAACACTAGCTTTGTCATTCTCGAACAATTTTCGTCGACATGAACGCACTCCAGCGGTTACGGAGGACATTCTGGTGGATTCGAGTTCCGTTTACCTACGGACATGCTCTCAAGGAGAGCCAAGGAGAGTGTTTGGACGGTAACGACAGCGAATATGATGAGTCGGTGATCGTGGAATTCGTTAAGTTTGACGGACTTATCTCGGCCATCCAAATCTTTCTCCTTATCATCGCCATAACGTGGACAATGACCTTCACGGTTCACGTGTCGCCACAGTTCAACGGGTCCGTTGCCCTCGTTACACTAACCTCGTTCATGATAGCGGGACTGGCAATCATGGGCGCATTCAACCTGCACCGCAAGAAAGTACTCGCTCCGGCGGCAGTAACTGGAACGCAAGACATGTCGAGGGACAAACTTGCGCTCATCGGCATAGTGATATTCTACATGGTCGTATGTCTCATGGACGCGTTCCATATCACGGCGTCTGTAGCTTGCGGTGATACCTGGAAGATGTGCAAAGACGGACGCATCTACGCGTCCTACGTGACCAAGGTCATCTTTCACGTCGTCAGGATCATCTACCTGGGAGCTGAAACGCTCCTCTGCATTACGTTTCACCGGTCAACGTTTTCCAACCGACCGTCGACGAGGTACGGACTCATGTTCCTTCAAGCGGTTAATTTCAGTCTCTGGTTCGACTCGCTCATCCACGAATCTGTCCACTTGTTCGACTCTGGTCACGAAAAAAAAGAAACGTTTCATCAGAGGTGTCTCGCAGACATTTCCAATGTTTCGACTGCTGTGTTCAGTTGCGTCTACAACAACAACACGATCTATCAGTTGCTAGAGGACTACATTAATCCCACGTTCCTACCGTTTACCATAGAATTCACGCTTCTCGCTGGAGATAGCGTGTTCCACTGGTATTACCACTGTTCTGCTCTGGTAAACAGTCAACGAAGCGTGGAAGACCGCGTTGAGCAGACTACATCTTCTCATGCCACCTCTGTGGCAGATAACAGCGGTCCCAGTGGTCAACTACAGTCCCAGGAAGATCTTCCAAATGAAGTGGAACGTGAACTGAGTAGCTCTTCGGGCGATTTACTTCCTTTGGTGGAAAGCATCACGAGCAGTCCGTCGAGAATGCATAAGTTTCTGTCCTTCGTCATCTTTAGCCTTATCATCGGTGTGAACGTTGCACTCTGCTTCCTTGTGATACGTCAGAAGTACGCCCGAGACGAAGATATCATCCGATACATGAAGATATACCTTAATTATCTCTGTGTCTTCTGGATATGCATGACGATCACCATAGCGATCGGATATCATTCCAGCGGAAAATTCAAAGTTTCAAGAGAACGCTTTGCCGTTCTTGACTACCTGCTAGTCTTCACGTCTTTAGGAGCGTACGCAGTGAACGTGCTAACGTTGATATCCATCGGGGAACTTGAAACGCATGCTAGCAACGTAACCGTCTCCTCCGCCATCTCTCACGCTACTCCTTTCTCGCCGGCGTTTCATACGAGCCTCGAACTACTGAATGCCTCAGAAGTCTACTTCCAAGTCGGTTTCTGCTTGTTCGCTGGTCGAATTCTGATCGATTTTCACGATACGCGGAGTTACCGTACCACTGTTTTCAAAGGTACCGTACTTTTCCTCGCTGTGGCCAACGGTTCACTTTGGCTCGTGGGCAATATCGCAGGCCTCGGAGGTGTGCCGGTGGAGTTCGTTCTCCTGCGCACGTATTTTGAAGAAGTTGGTTGGAAGTACATAAGAAATATTTCCGTCTTCTTTCCGGTGTCCCTGTTTCATCGTTTCATCTGTTGTTTGCAGTTCAGCAAAGCCTACTTACGACTATCGTAATCAATGTCCAGTGGACGTCCGAGTGTGGTTGCCGACTTTAGAACGGGGCAGTTTATAACTATCTCTATCTCGCTCTCTATCTCGCTCTCTCTGTCTCTCTGTCTCTGTGTCTCTGTCTCTCTAGTCTCTCTCTACCTATATGGTCCTTTTGACGCACTTTCTGCGAGAGCTGACAACATCCTTTTCGCTGCCATACTGCGTAACCCCGGTCACGTCCTCCATGCTCTGCTTCCCCCTATTAAGGCTTGTAGCTATTCGCTCCGCCCCCGCCCGCATAGTCGCGAGATTCCTAATGCTGATGCGTTGTCCCGGAGAAGTTTCATCACCAGAATGCTATACCTAAAGTAAAATAAATATTTGGACTTTTCTGTAATTTTCTGTAATTTTAATAATCGCCTACTAACAATGTTCCTTTTCCTATTATCTCTTTTATCCGACTCCATATCCTATTTAACACGGCTATAAGTTTTTATATTATGTTTTGTGCATCTCATTTTGTATTAACCTGTTTGTCAGCCACAGTGCGTTTGCAGGTGGTTTATTAAAGAACATGCTTACTTACTTACTTATTCTCTGTCTCTCGCTCTGGTCTATATCTCTCTGTCTCTCTACCCCCTCTCTCTCTGCCTCCCTCTCTCTCTCTCTGCCTCTGTCTCTGTCTCTCTCTCTCTGTTTCTCTCCCTCTCTCTCTCTCTCTCTCTCTCTCTCTCTCTCTCTCTCTCTCTCTCTCTCTCTCTCTCTCTCTCTCTCTCTCTCTCTCTCTCTCTCTCTCTCTCTCTCTCTCTCTCTCTCTCTCTGTCTCTCTCTGTCTCTCTCTCTATCTGGTCTCTGTCTCTGTCTATGTCTCTGTCTGAAAATGTAAGCAGCAATATACATGTCTCAAGTGTCTTGGCTGCTGGGGCAGGCACGTATGAAGGGAAGCGATTAAGCGTAAAGTGTACGGATAGCGATGGAGAGGATGACGAATGTAGGATGGATGACAGCCAGTTGGTGTTAAACATTAGAGGAGCACCATCAACACCAACAGGCAGTGATCCAACACACTTAAGGAAGGAATGCACAGTGTTGTCCACCCGCCTATAGAATCACAGTACTGTAGATCTTATGGCCGACTAAGACCTTATCCCCATGGTTGTATCTTAGCCGATTTAAGACACGGAAGTCTGGAACATAACATTGAAAATAAAAACGAAAGTATTTTCTCTTTGTCAGCCTAAGTTTCGCCTAGAGCGATTTCTATTACAGCTGTTTTTGCATGTGTTGACTCATCTATAGTGTCGATTGTCTTCACCGTTAGGCCGATTCGTGAGAAACTATTTGTGCTTCATCTGCTTAAAGGCAAACCGTCTACACTCTATAATCTGCAGGGTCTAAAGTTACTACTGCATAAACTATTTACGGCTGACCACAGTGGTATAGTCTTTGAGAATGGTCAATTTCCAGAAAATACATATATATTTTTATGACATAGGCCTACATCCAGCAACAGAGAATGCCAGGTTTTAAATTTGTTCTTTGTTTCGATTAGGCCTCAAAATCGTAGCCAAATGAAACTATAATTGAGATGGGGTTTTGTAAGCTCCAATTTACAACGATGTCATATTGAGATTATATTATTCCTCTCCTGTGTCAACAGGGATAATAACATGAACATTTACAGTAATAAGACCTGCTTACCGCAGGCTCTACATGGTTCTCGTGTGGTAATACCGGTCCCATATGGGCCCCATGTGGGCATGCTATGATGAATTGATTGCCTAATGTAAACCCACATGCTAGGGCCATCTTGCTGCGTTTCTTACTTTTGCAACATTTAACCACACAAGTGTATATTTTAGGTCAAATATTTTGTGTTGTACATGGAAACCTAAGCAGCGCCGCACAATATATATATATATATATATATATATATATATATATATATATATATATAATGTTATATATATGAATTATATTTAGTGCTAAGGACCTCTTAAAAGACGTGTCTTAAAATGTGCTGTAGAATCTCAGTTTCCAGTTCGTATCTGTATTCGCAGGCTAAATGCAAATAATTATGATGATAATAATAATAATATAAATAATAATAATAATATCATTTGAAATATTATTATTTCGGCCTATAATAATTGGCACTCGGTAGATGTCGTGTAATGTGCCCAATACTGAAGCTATTGATTCAACGGTTGTTGTTTGTGGCAAACAAAACTCACAAAATATGACATCCTGCTTTGCTTGATGGCCCATGACTTTGGGATAGCAATGGGATTGAGACAAAAGATACGGTTATCAGGACGAGGAATATCTGTAAGGATGATATCATTCCGTTGAAAGAAAAGTCGTCCGCAGTATACTCATTTTCTTCCAGCATTATATCATTTGCATGACAGTTTTTATTAGTGGTAGGTCTACCGTAGGTAAATGGAATTCTACACCACGAAAACATCTTCTCAAGATTTTCCATAGTGTGTGACTGCAAGAGTCTCCTGAGTTTTATCCAGAAACTCTTTCTCCATTTTAAACTCTTGATGGACGATATCCCGTATTTCTACTTAATAACAGTGATCAAATATTGGCCCGTTTAAGTAAGACTTCGGCAAAAGAGAAATAATTTGCACCTATAGGCCTTTACAATGTCATCATGCAATTAACATTTCGACTTATCTCGCATCACTCTGTGAACTCATCGGTTGCAATCTTTACACCGATTGCCGGTTCCAGGCCTGCTGAACGACATCCGTCATATCGTAAGTCGAATCGTAAACTCGAGATTAAGATTTACGATTATCGGAAAGTCACTGAGCAGTAACGACTTTTGACAGACGTCATAACACACGATGTCTTATTATCACCAAGTAGTTTGGTTTGGTACCAGTGTCAGCTGCATGGAAGCAAGCGAAATCTTACGATGCACGAAATGGATTGGCGTAACATCCATAATTGTCTATTCCCATCTCAACATTCTTAATAGAATTAATTACGAAGACTGCCTAAGGGTGCTATACAAATGCCTTAGTTAGAGCGCTCGCCTTGTAAAGCGGAGAGTACGGGTTCTAGCCCCGCTAAGACGGTCACTGTGTATGGCTTTTACTCACCATTTTTCAGCACCATCGATTGATGCTTGATCACTAGATAATGGCGCATAAAAAGTAATAATAATAATAATAATGACTACATATACAGTGGGCTTTCAGCAATTAAATTACATCCAAAGCGAAAGCGGAGTGTAGAGAGAATGTATTTTCTTCGACGGGAAATTTTCTGACTACACGTATGCATGTATGCATATATGTTTGTACGTACGTATGACCCCTAATTATCTGTGTATGATATGTATGCATGAATGCATCAATGCACTCAATACAGCGCATGTTTAGTACCCTATAAACAAGCGCTGAGTTGAGGCAGTTTAAGCCTGTCCCAGACAAATCGCGGATGTATAATCATAATCATAAAACGTTAATGACCAACAGCCTATAAAACTGTAGTCTGTGGCCAAGCCTATATTCGAACGGTCTAAATAATTATTACTAAGGTTTTACGTTGAGGTTTCCAATGTAATAGAAACGAATGAAGCTTATAGGCCTACAGATTTAGTCAACACTTGTCACCTACTTCAGACACTCCCTGTTCTGCATACGCAGTAGAACATCTATCTTCTCAAACACGTATCGCCCAGTCCACTGTTGTAAATCTAATACACTGTAATAAAAATATGTAACCTCTAATTTATTTAGCCCAATTTCAAGACATCTCTTGGTCCATCCCGAAAAAGCCGAACAAAACCAGAGACTCATATAGACCGTTGTTTCCAATAGGGCGAAAGCGCAACTGGAATGGCTAAGCAACTGTCTGTGTTGAGGATTAGAACGCGTAAAGATCAACATGAAATGTCTGCTAAAGGAGCACAGCCACCGTGTACTATAGTCAGACACTTCATTCGGACTCTGTATTTGCCCTTTACCCATTCATACATTCATTTTGTACACCAAAATCGAAATGGTCTAACGCTGCTACCGAGGGGCAAAAAATCTGTGGTGGTCCAGTTTTGCGAGTATGTGCATGATCTCTGAAATCCGTATGTAATGGAAACGTTAAGTATACATCGAATCTAAGCTAGTTACTTCTATAACGCCGCTATTATGTTGCGCAAGGCATTAGCTTAAATTATATTGATGATAACTGTTTCGTACTTTTAGTCAATCCCTTTTTTCTCTTGGAGGCTCCCGGTCAAAGGGGTCAAACGATATCCGATGGGTCAGGAGGATATATGTGCATATATGCATATATATAACTATATATACATATCCGATGGGTCAGGAGGATATATATGTATATATATGCATATATATAAATATATAAATACATATAAGTGTAATGGACATGGATTGCGAATTAGAACTGCTACGTCTTAGTTTGGCGCGAAATCTACGCCACGTGAGATTGGCAGACATGGGTTCTTAAAGCGTGTATCGAAGGATGGGTTGCAAACGAACGGCCACACCCTTCTAGGAATCTCTTATATAAATGAGACGAACAGAGGGCGTATTCTACAATAGTTGTCGGAGTTCAGCTGCGTTGGTTGGACATCCGAGAAGCGAGTTGTATTTCTTTTTGCGCTTCGCATTTCGGTGAATATTCGACATGTTGCTAAAGACGTTCGTCGTGGTGTTGGCAGCTTATGTCTACATGGCATTCTTCGCACAGATTTCCAAGGCCGAAAATTCAGCAGCTACAGGTAGGCTATTTATTTTTGCATAGAAGGTGTCTTTACACCTATCCATAAAGTCGCTGTTGCGTATTTTCAGTCCATGTAATTTATAAAAGCACAAGTAGCGTTCGAATTTTAAGTCTACTGCGTAGTTTGACACGAGGGCGTTTACCAGTTCCTCCTATTACATGGGTGGAAAGTTAATGGCGCCCATGTTGGGCACAATAACCGGTCCCATGTTGCAACATGCAAGCATGGATAGGCTTCGGCATGTGCAGGTTGATGCAACTAATTTTTTTACGCTACTATTCTGACCAATTTTTAAAAACTACAAAACATGATACGATTCTGATTCTACGTATGTTCCTTGGTGAAAGGAGTGGCTGCGAGGTTGTTTAAAGTATGACGGAATAGAAAAATTGGTTGCATTTAAGTTCACGCAGAGCAGTTAGTTTACCTATTAATGTTTATTGTCCCTTTCTTTCATTTGCTTGTCTCTTAGCAAATGTCTTTCTTACTCTTTGGATGATTGACTCCTGTTGTGACCAGAGCCAAAGCGCTGCTGGTCCTATTCGGCATAAGGTTCTAGAAATTCTCCACCTGTTTATCTGATGAGCTATAGAGATTTTGGATTAATTTGTATTGCTGTTTCGTAGGATGTGTGTTGGACCTGGCGTTTGTAGTGGATAATTCTGCGACCATACGGGACTCTAGCCCACCTGGAAGAAACAATTGGCTGCTCATGATCAACTTCCTCAAGACGCTCGTGAATTTAATCAAAGTCGGTCCTCGTGGAAATCACATTGGACTAGTGGAGTTCGGTAAGTTCGAACCAATTACTCGATGGAGAAGTTGCAACAGGAAAGAGTATAGGATTTTCTTGAGTTAAATATTATATTTAACCAATTTTTTTATCTGGTAATACATTCTTAAACCTAACGAACCAGTGTTGAAACTATTCTTTGAGCGTGTAAGCTCGTGTTTCCCAAACCGGTGTAGGAAGCAGGATGGACTCTAGGCACATTTTGTACTCTTGAGAGTTCATGATACCTGCCTGCACTGTGGAATCTGCATCCCCAAATATACGACAGTAGGAGGCAGGATGGACTCTCGCGGTATTTCACACTTCGAGTCTGACACCTGTAGGGATTTCGTACTCTATGGAGTGCATGTTACAGCCAGTTGGCGCGTACGTTGTGTACATTGTTCCTAGGTATGCTATACTGTACAGTACGTTGTGAATAGAGTACAACTTTTGCCGCAGTGCTAAGCGTTTCGTACTCCAGAGCGCATGCTACCGCTAGTTAGCCCGTTCTTGTACACCAGTAGAAGTCCTGAGAATTCTCCCATTGGCCTGGAGGCACGGAACGCTTGTGAAAATGTTTCTAGTCTAAGAATGCGGGTATGAAAAGGAGAATGACGAGATCTAGTAGGCACATCTCGACATGGCGTTTGGTTGGCACATATCTCGTAATTCTCTCTAACCTCGTCCATCCGACCCTCCTCCTTCCTAGATCTCCAGACTTCGACGTAACCCACTCAAGCAGCTGGTCTGCCTCGCCTCTGATGATTTTGGCAGCCTGCCTCTTGACATCAATGGACCTCGATCACTGGACATCCCATCCGCTCTGATGCGACGCAGTGCTCGTAAGCTGGTTCTCTGCGCTTGGCTTTAGAGTAGTACTTGAAAATATTTGAATTTATAAATACAATTACGACGTTGATTTTGTGGAATTATGTGCACAGGTGACCAGGGATACCTTGGCTTTGACTTCGCAGCATATACGACAGAGAGGGAAGTGATTGACGCTTTGGGACGACTGAAGTACACAGGAGAGAACTCGAACACGACCGGTGGAATGCGATTGGCTAGAGAGCGACTGTTCAATACAAAGTATGGAATGCGTCCTGACTCTTCCCGTGTGATGATTCTTGTAACGGACGGAGTGGCAACGTACGACGCTGATAAACTGACGGATGAAGTTCAACGCATAAAGAACATGGGCATCCGAATCCTGGCAGTCGGAGTCTCCAATAAGGTCGGTGTAGCTTGGAGTAACAATGTCGTTGCATAGAAGAAATGGTAGACCCATTTTTAATGCTAGCTAAGTATGGTTTCGCAAATCTAAACACGATAAAGGCTATTGTGGTGCATTACTGTACTCTTGTCCAAACGGCAGTTTCAGTTAACCAATCAACTAAGCATTTATATAGGGCCCCTTCAAGGAAACTATTCAGAGGCGCTCCCAGCCCAACCCCGGCGAAAGAGAACGGTGTTTAGAGCAGAGCAGAAAGCCATGGATGAGTTAAGGTAAAAAAGTACAGAAATATTTGGTGCTAGCGAGAAAAACTAGAATTCTCTGGTGTAGTATGATTTGAAGTTGGGTAAATAGCCCGACGAAATTTCAATATTGAGACCGGTAGATTCTAGGTCACGGGAGGAAGGACTCGGAAACGTTGCCTCGCAAGCCAAAGCTAAGAAAATAGAAGCTTTGAACATTTTGCACCACCTACATAGCTTGATGTCGCTTTTGGTTAACTGTGTGATGACGTTACCACGGGCAGTACAACGTACCACGCATCTAAAGTGAAGCCGGATAAGCATTGTGAGAAATTAATTTTGTAACAGATGAACAAGAACCTTCTGCAGTCGATCGTTACACAGCCACTTGAAAAGAACTACGCATCTCCCCTGAACTTCGAAAGCCTCGATTTCATCCGCAGTCAACTGTCTATCGCAAGCCAGACGTGCAACAATGTAGCTGTTACTGCCGCCACAGTTCCTGCCTCGTATGAAGGTCGGTTGAAGTTTCACTGTTCGAACTCTTGTGACCCGATCTTTTGCGAGTCCTCGTTATACGTCGTTACAATGATGCACATAATTGCATTTTTAATCTGTTGATTAGTCAGCGGAGTAGCCATTCTAAAATAAATGGGTTCAAGTTGAAAGACATCGAGGAAATTATTAGGCTAAATTTGGCAGTGTCCTTTGAAACCTTTAGTGAAAACGGAACCCGAGAGCCAAATCGCTTTGGGTTGGCGATGTTGTAAGTGTAACTGGAGTAATAATCTGTCTATACTGTATAGTACCTATTTGCTCGAGTCGTTAGGTTTGGCAGGAACCATTAAACTAATGACGGCATGATTAGAAAGCCTAAATCTTCGCCAATGATTAATGAAGTCTGTAAAGGTTTCTCCAATCTATGACCATTGAACTTCGGGCAACGCAGCTTCTACTTTCGTCTCCGTCCATCGCCAGTCTTTACGGTATCCTCTAGCTCAAACAAGTCTTCTCTCGCGGTCTCTGGTCAGTTCTACTGTCTTCTTCCTCTTCTGCTTTTCCCTTCAGGAAACCACTTCGTTGACTCTTCTATCCTTAACAATACCAGCCACCTGTCGCGTCTATTTATTCTCTTTCTGGGAGTGTTCTCTAAATCTGCTTTCCTCTGCATGTTCGCTTGCGGTTTTTTCCAATCTTTGCAGCAACGCACTTGACGCCGAGACATCGTAAAGACGAATTTTGAGTACAACTTATTTGGGAAGTGACTTTAATAGAACATGAATGCCAAAGGAAATGAACTGAATTCGTGCCAATCAAACCATAGCGAATAGTTTTAAGCTGGAAAATCGTTTGATTGTACACTAAACATAAAATTGCTGCTGTTCGTTGCTGATCTAACGCTGCAGAGAATATCCATTTGTCCGGTAGAATGCAAGCTTTAAGTAGTCTGATCAAGTTACTATTTTGGCAAAAACGTAAATATTCCAAGATTCGTGCGTTGACGTTAGTGGAATGTGCTTTGTAGAGTGTATGGTGGACTTGGCGTTTGTGCTAGACAATTCCGGAACTATAGGGTCGTCAAATTGGGTACTGCTGGTCGACTTCCTGAAGACGCTCGTTGGAAGGCTCCATATCGACCCTAAAGGCACTCGCGTTGGACTTGTAGAATTCGGTGAGTTTCGAAATCTCGTCAAGAAAATGAAACGTGGGTCGATTCACGTTGTAGCACAGCTGATGTGCTCTTTGTATCTACATTGTTATTGTAGGCTATCTAATGCCACAAAGGCTTTAGAACCTAAATTTTAAGTTTAGGATTGATATAACGACATTGTTTTGGTTTGTATGTTCTATGCACAGGTAACCAGGGATATCTCGGCTTCGATCTCACAGCATATACGACCAGGAAGGAAGTACTTGATGCTTTGGGACGACTGAAGTACAGAGGCGAGGAGTCGAACACGATTGGTGGAATGCGTTTGGCTAGAGAGCGTTTGTTCAACCCGAAGTATGGAATGCGTCCTAAGGTAAAACATGTGCTGATCCTTTTAACCGACGGAATGCCAACGTTGGACGCCGATAAACTGCCGGAGGAAGTTGAGCGCATCAAGAACATGGGCATCCGAATCATGGCAGTCGGCGTCACCAATAAGGTTTGTGTAGGCCTATCTTTGATTAGCAATGTCGTTGCATAAAAAGAAATGGCAATTAGACCATAATTATTTAATGCTAACGAAGTGTGGTTTGGCAAAATCGAGATCCAATGAAGGCCAATTTTGCATCGCCGTGCTCTTTCCCAAACTACAGTTTCAGTTGAGGTGAAAGTAGTGTAGAAAAGTTCGGTTCCAGCGAGAGGAACTAGGAATTCTCTGGTTTAGCATGATTTGATGTTGGGTGCATTGCATGACATTTCGGTGTTAAGACCGGTAGATTCTGCATCCCAAGGAAGACTCGAAATGTTAATCGAAAGTCGAAGAAGCTGAGAAAATGTTGCACTATCTAAGCAGCTTGTTTGCCGCATTTACATTGATGAATTTGAAACACAGTATCTAAAGCAAATGTTTAGCGTAAAATTAATTTTGCAACAGGTGAACAAGACTCTTTTGCAGTCGATCGTCACACCGCCACATGAAAGGAACTACGCATCTGCCGAGAACCTCCAAAGCCTCGATTTGATCTTCAGTGAACTGTCGAGTGGAAGCCAGCTGTGCAGCAAAGCAGCTACTAGTGCCGGCATAATTTCTGCCTCGCATGCAGGTCTGCTGACTTTTTTACTGCTTAGTTGTGGAGGTGAACCCATACTAAATATTTAATTGTCTGCAAACCCTAGAGAGCTAGATCGGTTTAGGTTTGCGAGTTTTATCGAGTACATACTTGCTCTGAGTAGTTTGGTTTGGAAGAAACCATTCCAATAACTGCAGGATTGGAAAGCCTAAATCTTTGCTTTTCATTAAGTCTGTGAAGGGTTTCCACGCCAATATAATTTATGGCATTTGAACATCTGGCAACGCAGCTTCTACTTTCGTCTCTGTCCATCGCCAGTCTCCACGACATCCCAAAGCACATTGAGTGGTTTCCGGTCGGTTCTTCCGTAGTCTTCCTCTTTTTCTTTTCCCTTGCAGAAATTGCTTGGTCGATTTCTCTATTCCTCGCAATACGAACCACCTGTTGCGTCAATTTATCCTCTTTCTGATGGTTTCTATATATAATATTTTCCTGTCCGCTCTCTTGTCTTATTTGATCCCACAGTAACGCCCCGTCACTAGGGCATCGTAAGGACGAATTCTGAATATTTTGTGAGTTGCATAGGCTAGAACATGATAACGTTGAGCATGGAATTGCCTAGTCCGTTCCTGAACTAAAGAGGAGTGAAAGTCTAACCGGTAGAAGTCGGTTTGATTAGCCAAATATAGTAGTTGCTTGTTTGGTATGTCATAGATATTCGATTCATACGCTAGCGTCTGTGGAATGTGTTTTGTAGGATGCATGGCAGATGTGGCGTTTGTGGTGGACAATTCCGTAAGTGTGGAGAAAAAGTGGGCAATCTTGGTCAACTTCCTGAAGACGCTCGTTGGAATGCTAAACGTGGGCCCGAAAGGCACTCGCGTTGGACTTGTAGAATTCGGTGAGTTTGGAAATGGCAGCAAGGAACTAAAACTAAGTATTGGTCTAGTTCTGTGCACTTCTTTGTCATCTTGTAATACTAAGCCTTGCGTATACACTACAATACAACTATTTTCAGTGTTGGGTATGAGTTGACTCGGAGGAGTTTAAACTCGCGAGTCAACTCGCTTGCAGTGATTTATGAGTTTGAGTTAACTCGCCTTAAAGAGTGTGAGTTACGAGTTTTAGTTAATTCATATTTTCCGTGAGTTTGAGTTGTAACTGTCGATTATTTTAAACGCAACTCAGTCTTCGGCACTCTGCACATATTATGTTGAAACCAGCCTTTTTTATATCTTCGGTTTTCCATACTGGTGAGTGGTGACGGCAGGGAGGGTCGTAAACACTGCTAGCGGACACTGTTTAAGCACTGCATATTTTGTATATTGTGAACAGTTAAGAGCAACATGGCTGAAGTTGCTGAAGTACCGTGTATTCTTGATGGAAAACATTTTTCTGCTACAAGTAGGCGTGATGGAAAAATTGTTGCTAAATGCAATAATTGCATTAATATATCTCTTAGCGGAACAACTGTGGCTACCAGTAACTTCGTCAGGCAGTGTGAGTTGATGATTTAACAGTTTTGATTTAACTCCTTTTTTGTCTGAGTTTACCCAACACTGTATTTTAGTGATGCCTCCTTCCAAAGTTCAGATGTGTGCACAACCACTTGACAGAGCATCGTGGCGCTGAGCAATTGCTCGGGGTCCTTGCAAAGTAACCGCCTTCGTGGAGGCTCGAACCAGTTCTCTCCACGTTACAGGCCAAGCGCTCTAACCAATCTTTGCTTCTGAGTAGAGATAGCCTTGAAGAGGCGCTATATAAATTCTCCATTCTCCATATGAATTTGCCACCGTGCTGTGCGAAGCCTCCGAGAAATGTCTGCAAACGCCCAGATATTTGTCTCTCGATTACTTGTGCAGGTGTTGCACGGTAGATGGTTGCACACGTTCATTTAACTAGACTTTCCAGTTGGGAAGCTCGACGATCCTGGCACATATCCCAGTAAATCAGAGTTGTTCTTTATGCACAGGTGACCAGGGACATCTTGGCTTTGATTTCACGGCACATCAAACCCAGCAGGAAGTGATCCAAGCTCTGACTGAAAAACTGAAGTTCAGAGGAGAGAAGGCGAACACGACCGGTGGATTGCGTTTGGCTAGAGAGCGATTGTTCGACACAAAGTATGGAATGCGTCCTGACGTGCGTCATGTGATGCTGCTCGTAACGGACGGAGTGCCAACGTTCGACGCCGATAAACTGCAAGAAGAAGTTCGGCTCATAAAGAACATGGGCATCCGAATCGTGGTAGTCGGCGTCACCAATGAGGTTGGTTTTTTTATATTGATTTAGCAATATCCCCGTAAACAAACCACTATTGACCATATTGCTTAAGCATAACAGGGACTGTGTAAGGCTCTTGTTGTTCCAAGTGCAGGTAGAATCGCTACAGCGGCTTTTGCCATCCTTGGCCCTTCCCTATGGCCCTTCCCTGTCCCATCTCTCCCCTTGGGATCTCGCGTTCTTCTCTCTGCTGCCTAAAGACCTTTCTGTTCTTCGGGGCCGACACGCTGAGGGCGCCTCTGAAATACTGTGAGAGGCGCTTTTTAAATAATCGTATAAGGTAAGAATGGCAAATTGTATATATTTATTTACTTGAAGCTTTACCAAAAACTGCGCCTCTACTTGACCACGACCTGCGCAGCTGACGAGAATCCATGTTGAACTTTGATTTGCGCCTGGATTTCTTTGAACTGATCCACTAATGATTGTTTTTTTTAAAGGTGAACGGAACTCTTCTTCGGTCGATTGCGACTCCGCCGTACGAAACGAACTACATGCCTCTTGACAATCTTCGAGGCCAGCTGGTTTCTAAAGTGTGCAATTCTACCGTGAACATCCTGCCTTCGATCGCCACCGTTACACCATCGACTGCAACCATTCAAGCTAGTTTTGAAGGTCGGTTATACAGTCATGTTGGTCTATAGGCAGCTTCTTGTACACTTGAGTGAAGTAAAATAATAATAATTGTGTATATATATATAGACGGCTAGCTGAGAGACCGCAGCCAGTAATCTTCGCAGCCTGTTGGGCGCCTACTCGTTCTACTGCTACCCCTAAGGAGTAGGATCAAGAAGATGCTTGCGGGTATGAACACTCGTCCTACCGATCTTTCCATTCGTCTATCCCAATCCCTCTGACCAAACTGCTATTGGTCTTTAACTTGGCTATAGTTGTGCAAGACTTTTGAGGCATTAATTTTATTTAGATTTCAATATAACAATTATTTGCCTTGTTGCGCGAGACTGCAGAATTCCTATAGCGCATCTGATAATCGTGCTCTGTTGGACAGACAAGTTGCCGATAAAAAGCTAGATCTCTTTCTACAAACTCTCTTCTTCCCAATGGGGCGCATTTTTCGTTAAAACTGCGCTGCTCTGTACCCGGGGTGCACACAAAACTGAACTTCACATAATCGTCCTTAATAGATTGCGCAACGACCAAAAACGCTGGCTGTTTTGTGACGGCTGTTGTAGCAGAGTCGCGAACAAAGTTGAAAATTTCAATTTTCCAGCCCACAATATTCGCCATAATTTGTTGCTGACCAAACCAGAATTTTCCATGTAATACAATTTCAATGTGTCTAGATGGTACATTGCGCATTAACAATGCACATTGTTTCAGTCTGTATGGCTGACATTGCGTTTGTGGTGGACAATTCCGGAAGTATAAAGGACTCTGAACAACCCGGACAAGCGAAACCGAACTGGAACATCATTGTCGACTTCCTAAAGCAGCTTGTTACAATGCTCAACGTTGGTCCAAATGGTACTCGAATTGGACTCGTAGAATTCGGTGAGTTATGAGAAACATGATAAGATGTTTGATCTGTTGCATAAATCTTTTCCCATAAAAGCTTGAATATACGTACCGTTGATATTTACGAACTGTTGACTAATGTCTGAATACGTGGCAAGTATGCACAGTTTTCTAATCGCCCTCTGTTCAAATGCCACGCATATTAGGCTCGTGAACTTCGACATACAATTCAGTATATGATCGGTTTCTGTCCTGGTTAATTTATTAGCAAAGGGTTTGTGCCTGTAGCTAAATTATGAAATGTTTAGGTGAAATTCTACGTGAAGCCACACTTGCAGTTTAATTAGCAATTGTCTATTCAAAAGTTTTCTGATAGAGTAAGCCGTGTTATATATGGCCCCCGACTTCAGATCTGACCGATGAGGGGAGGTTAATTCCAGCTTATGATGACGTTTACAATTGCTTTACCTTGCTCTGCTTCTACATTTTTATGCACAGGTAACCAGGGATATTTTCGCTTCGATTTCGCGAATTATACAACCCAGCATGAAGTGATTGCTGCTCTCAATACAACATTGAAATTCAGAGGCGAGAACACAAACACAACCGGTGGAATGCGTTTGGCTAGAGAGCGGTTGTTCGACACGAAGTATGGAATGCGTCCTAACGTAAATCATGTGATTCTTCTCGTGACGGACGGAGTGCCAACGTTCGACGCCGATCAACTTTCGGAGGAGGTTCAGCGCATAAAGAACCTGAGCATCCGAATCATGGCAGTCGGTGTCACCAACCAGGTCGGTGTTCATTTCGCCCTTTAAATTCTCTGTGCAGACAGGTGTTGTTGAAGCCATTAATGGTTGTAACTTGGAAAATAAAGAGACATTTGCTCAGTTTTGGTATTTACTGTAATTTGAACACTGTCTAAACTTGTGCACTCTGCATCGAGGGCAATATTTCTCTAAGTTTCAATACATTCAAAGTAGCGCCAGCAAGTGAAGCTTTGTAGTTGTATAGTGCCGAATTTGGCTTAAGAACGGATTTACGGTGTGTCTTTGTCGAAGGTGAACGAAACTCTTCTACGGTCGATCGTTTCGCAGCCACATGAAAACAACTACCGGTTTGTCGAAAATTTTGAAACCTTGGACAAGATTCTGAACGAGTTGCTTTCCGATCAGATGTGCAAGAAACGAGTTGCTACAACCTTCCAACCACCATCGTCGTCGACTGCTATAAAAGGTAACCTAAATATCTGATCAAAAGGTAGTTCTTTTCGTGTGAGCACTGGGACATTTTGCCATGCGATTCGATCCAACAAGATCATCTGCGAAATCTTTTGCAAATTTCCTTGTTGGCAATCTGCATCTGTATGTTAAGGACCTTTTATGCGTTTTATAGGGATTGATGCAGACGCAGTATATTAATCGTCACGCATATGCAACAATTGTCGACAGTTTTATCTGATTACAGGCCATTACTAGAACTCCGGTTTACTAGCACTAGACCCATCCTGATCCTTAGGAGTGCATTAAGGCAAAGTATCTTCAAAATTTATTCTCGACGTGCTCGTGGACAGCAACGCTTGTGGACCTGCGCCTCTGGTTCTTGAGGCCAACACGCTCTTTTTGTCGCTCATTTTAGGCTTCAATAGTTATACAAAAATAAATGACCGTTTTCAACATTCATCGGCTTGTCTGTGGTTTGTCCTGATGCGATTTCCTACGAAGACGGACGTGATCTGAGCGCTTTTCTCTACACTTCACGTCTGTTTGGTGTTGACATCAAAAACGAATCGCTAATATTTTCTCTCTTCTGAGCGTCTGATTGCGAACCAGTATACACGTTATATAATGTATAGTACTTTGACGAGAACATGTATAGAGAAGGAGATCATACAGGGCACGATTCCAGGGGGTCGAAAAAGGGGAAGACCGAGAACGAAGTGGCTGGATAACCTAAAGGAATGGACTGGGTTGACACTGGAAGAAATGCTAAGGTTGACGGAGGACAGGAAGCGTTGGAGGAACATCGTGCATGATGCGGCCGACTCTCGAATCGAGGATGGCTAGGAACAGAACAGAACTTTGACGAGAAGAAACCCAGTTTTGATTCTTGCCAGATGGCTATCGTGACGAGCCCGAAGTCGTTTACCCATTCTTGTTTTATTTGCTCTCGTTATTTTTAATAAGGTTGAAGCCGCACTTTATTGTTCCGCAATAAAACATATGGAAATGGCGCTTTGGCTGAATCGCTCTGCTAACTCGCGGAGTTGTTAAGGCATTTGAACACATTTTGTTTGTTTTCTTTATGACTGAGGTACTGATGACAAGCGGACTTGTTTCGCAACATAGAGCATGAAAACCTGGTTTGTCATTCTGAAATAAGTAGGCTAAATTTGCTCGCAGCTGTGGCGATGAGCCAATTTTCATAGACAGTTGGAACATTGTCGTTTGTGCACTGCATGTTTCAGGCTGTAAATCGGACGTTGCGTTTGTGGTGGACAATTCCTGGAGCATAAAGGACTCTGAACAACCCGGACAACAGAAATCCAACTGGAACCTACAGATAGACTTCTTAAAGACGCTAGTTCAAATGCTTGACGTCGGTCAAGATGGTACTCGAATTGGACTGGTAGAATTCGGTGAGTTGCGCAAGATTAATGTCTAGATTAATTCAAGATAAAAATGTCTATTCGATCTTCCAGTAAATACATGAAAGAAGAGAACGAATGTTGGCTCTATTTCGATCCAAATGGTATTGGTCTAACTGACTTCCGCAAGCAACGCCGTACAATCACGGACATCTCCAAAAGATGATCAATCGGGCAAGCCTTGATTTTATATTGTGATGACGTTTATTATTGTTCCACATGCTTGTAAATTTTTATGCACAGGTGACCAGGGATACCTTGGCTTCGATTTCGCAACATACACGACAGAGAGGGACTTGATTGATGCTTTGGGTCGACTGAAGTACAGAGGAGGGAACTCGAACACGACCGGTGGAATGCGTTTGGCTAGAGAGCGTTTGTTCAACACGAAGTATGGAATGCGTCCGGACTCTTCTCGTGTGATGATCCTTGTAACAGACGGAGTGCCAAAGTTGGACGCCGATAAACTGCCGGAGGAAGTTCAGCGCATAAGGAATGCGGGCATCCGAATCGTGGCAGTCGGAGTCTCCAATAAGGTATCTTTATATGTTTAAATCTCTGTACAAAGAGTTTCTGAAGCCATTTCTAGTTGTAACTTTGGTTGCACAAGATCTTGAACTCGCTCAGTGTGATTAAATCGTATAGTGACGGAAGTGCAATAAGCATTTTCACTGAGTTTGGACCAGTGTTGTCGAAACCTGTGCACTCTTCCTCGAAGGCAACATTTCTTGTGTGCCATGGTAGGCGACTGGTTGAGCGCTAGCTGTGCAACTCTGTAATTCCGATTCGAGCCTCGCAGATTTTCAATTTAAAGACCTCTAGCAAGACTTAATGCACAGTGTTGAGCCATCGATTGATGCTTTGTTACTGGTAAATGACGTTTGGTGTAAACAGAAATCTGCCTTTTAGGATTTGGCTTAAGAACGGTTTGTTTTTGTGAAAGGTGAACGAGACTCTTCTAAGGTCGATCGTTACGCAACCACATGAACTCAACTACATGTTTGCCGGAAGTTTTACAGCCCTGGACAAGATTCCGAACGCGCTGCTTTCCGATAAAACGTGCAGAGCGTTGTTGCCTAAGCTAACGGAACAACCCTCGACGCCAACTGCTTCAGAAGGTCTGTTGAAAACTATATGATGAAAGTTAATTTCTAAGGCTGTTCAACGATTAAAAAATTTAATCGCGATTAATCTTGCGATTAAAAAAAATAATCGCGATTAATCTTACGATTAATCGCATCAAGAGCATAATATTGTTGTTGTTTACAGATAGTAAACAGCAGTAAATTTAAAGAAAAACTTGTCATTGTTTGTCCATTTGTTATTAACATATAATGTAGAATAACGAAAGTTCATCCACTTTCTGTTTTTCATAAGTCCTGTTTCAGCCCGGTGTTGAGACAAACTAACTTGTTCACATTGTCAGATGAGAGTGCTGAACGTTTCTTGTTAAGAATGTTTCCAGCAGCAGATAACAGTCTTTCGCATGTAACAGTAGTTGCTGGCGACCCTAGATATTTATGTGCTAACTTTGCTAGTGTCTTAGGTGCACCTTCTTATCTGCCGTTTGAAACTGACCATTTATTATTATAGATCGTTCGACTTCTTTCTCGCTCATTTTCTCCGACATTTTATAGAATACATTATTAATAACCCACTAGAAGATAATTATACCGGGTAATACAAACGAAGGTTACACTACATGCACAGAAACTTTCACGTAAAGGACGAATTTGAATAACTGGTCTACACCGCCATTAACCGGAAATTGTCTTGGTTGCTTACGAGTTCGCCCAACACAACTGATTGAATTAAGCCCAATCTCTGCGAAAGACTTTTGGCTTCGGCAGTAAGCTTACCTCACGCATTGCAGTGTTCGGTAAATTCCTATACAAAACTGTGTTTGCGATTAAAATTTAATCGCGATTAAATTTTTTAATCGCGTTAATCGTCCCGAAAATTTAACGCGTTAATCGCGTGCGTTAACTGCGATTAATCAACAGCCTTATTAATTTCTATTCATTTAGTACGAAGTGAGATACTGATATGCGATTCCAATCGTAGCCCATCGGCTGCGAATTTTCTTCGCATTGTATATCTGTACTTTGTCTGGTGCATGAATGTAGTATTTGGATGCAGTTGAATTTACAGGCTCTTGCTAGAACTCTTGATTTTAATGGCAGTTGAATCAAAGTGTTTCGTCTAAATTTATTTTCGCCGTGCACGCTTGGGTCTAACACGTGGTCATCAACACTCTAGGCCGATGATCTCTGGTCCATGCAAATATTGAAAAACTGTACTGAAGCCCAATCTGCCCGACCATATTCTAATCCTACAGACGGAAATGACCCGTTTAAAACTTCCATTGCTTCTCGTACTTCGTAGTCCTTTTATTAAATGGGTAATTAGTTTGTGTCGACGAGAGGTTTGCAGTCGAAGCTGCTGCACTTGCAGAATGTGTTCATGAACCAATCGCTGCATAACTGCTCTGGACATGATCACTAAGTATACGAAATCTGAGGGGTAATCGTGAACGCCGATGTAGTTATTGTTTCTCAACGTGGGGCATAGAAAACTGGAACTGGCCTACTGAATAAAGTAAGCTAATTATCTGCTGCTCTGCGATGAGATACATTTTATCAAAGGTTGTTACTGCATTGCGTTTTTTAGGCTGTAAAGTGGCGGACGTCGCGTTTGTGGTGGACAATTCCGGGAGTATAAGGGACTCTCAACTACCCGGACAAGATAACTGGAAGCTCGTGGTAGACTTCCTAACGGCGCTCGTTACAATGCTGAACGTCGGTCCACAGCTCACCAGAATTGGACTCGTAGAATTCGGTGAGTTGTGCAGGACATCATGTAGATTGCTGAAGGGGTTAATTTGTTAACGAACTCTGTAGCCCTCTGTAGCCCTTTGTAGAAGCAGTCTGTTCAGGCGCTGAAAATGACTAATGGATGTTGTATTAGCAAGTTTCTTGCATGTAGACAGTATTGGGTTGCTATGGTTTAAATGACGACCGATGAGGAGAGTCGAATAACGTTTGAAATTGCTTTACCTTGTGCTGATCAAACATTTTTATGCACAGGTAACCAGGGATATCTTGGCTTTGATTTCACGGAACATCAAACTCAGCAGGAAGTGATAAAAGCTCTGAATAAAACTTTGAAGTTCAGAGGAGAGAACACGAACACGACCGGTGGAATGCGTTTGGCAAGAGAGCGACTGTTCAACACGAAGTATGGAATGCGTCCTGACGTGCGTCATGTGATGCTCCTCGTAACTGACGGAGTGCCAACGTTCAACGCCAGTGAACTGCCGCAAGAAGTTCAGGACATAAAGAAAATGGGCATCCGAATCATGGCAGTCGGAGTCACCAATCAGGTCTGTTCAAGTAAAATCTCTGTACGAAGACGTGTGTTGCTGAAGCTATTTGGGGTTGTAACTAAAATTAATATAATTAAAATTATTTCTGGGTTGTCGATTCAAGCATCCAAGTTTCCATTTAAGAGAAGCTTCGCGAGACTTGACACGCAAGGCATTGCGATACCCAGTGATGCTTTGTCAATAGATAGTGGTGCTTGATAAAAACAGGTTAAAAGGGAATGCTTCGGTGTTCTTGAGATTTTGGCTTACGGCTTGTACTGTGTGTTTTTGTGAAAGGTGAACGAAACTCTTCTACGGTCGATCGTTACGTCGCCACATGAACACAACTACATGTTTGCCGAACATTTTACAACCCTTGACAATGTTACGAACGAGTTGCTTTCCGGCAATATATGCAACAATGGACCTTCGACTGCAACCATTGCAACAACTACTTCAGAAGGTCTGATCAAAGTTTTTGCTTTCCATTCTTGTAGTCAAAAGTCTTATCGAGACGTTTTCGATTCGATTAGGTTAGAAATCTGTTGAAGAAGCACTGTTATGGCAGCTGTAGTTGATCCAGTAGATATGAATGCGAATTGGTCTTGGTATAAGTGTATGCGTACGATGACACGTTCGACGACTCCAGAGAGGACAGGAACTACAGAGATTGGCCTGATGTCATTTGGAGAAGAAGGGCGAGGAAATTTGGAGATTGGATTTATCAATGCGATTTTCCATGCATCCGATTTTACCATGACTAGAGTATAAGTCAAACAACTGTGCATCCAACGAGTAAAATGGTTTTTGGCCCAGGCCATAGGCTAACGAATACTCTTAAAATATGAACCTTAACCTTTGTGGTCTTTGATTTGGCTTCAAGTGGAGCTTGAAGTTGATGATAAATTAAACCACTAAATCTGAGCTAATTCAACGAGATCCTTCTTTCTTTGGTCGAGCTAACACTAAACCACTCTTGGAAACCGAGATCTCCTCAGGCGTGGCTCTATATTTTAAAAATAGTTTGCTTTTGTGGTTTTGTTCTCGACTTGAAAAATAGACTGCCTGGAATTGTTAAGCGCCATGGGATGCTTCTGCCTAGCCTTGTAGATACTGACCTGATCAAGGATTGGGAAGGGTTCTCCACCGGTTGCTGTTTTGTATTAAACGCTGGCTGATAATCGCCGAATTTCACTTTATTCATAGTGTGATGAGAAGGAAAACAAGTTTGATTCTTGGCATTAAGCATTTTTGCAGTCTTGTTGTCCTCGAGACCAAGGTCTTGGTCTCGAGTGCACTCGAGTTCGTTTTTAAAAGTCTTGGTCTTGGTCTTGAGACCAAAGGTCTTGGTCTTGGTCTTGGTCTTGAGGTTCAAGGTCTTGGTCTTGGTCTTGAGGTTCAAAGTCTTGGTCCTGGTTTTTGCAAGACCAAGACCAAGACTTTTGTCAATATGAACGGTCATTAATTTTAACAAACGGCAAGAGTTTTAAAAATTTATCCAATAATTACTCATACAGTTATTGCTTTAGTATTTACACGGTGTGAATGAGGCTTCACTGTAGTTTTGGACAATTATTTTGACTTCCGGTTATTTACCATGGAATGATTTCAAAACAGGCTCATGATTAATTTGAAAAGCTGCTTTGTGTGCTAGCGATTTCAGCACTTGTAGACCGTGTTTTTTCACATGGCAGAATTTTTATGAGGCCCGACAGGTCACGTCTTGGTCAGAAAATTCTGAGCATATTGGTTTTTACAAAAATTCAACCGGCATTTGGAATAACATTTCGCATGAAGGACTTTTGTAAATACGAATTCGGAATTCTCTGCAGTCTCCGTTTAGAGTTGTTTTGCTTGAATAAAAGAAAAAACTCGTGTTTTCATTAAAATAACGAGTAGTCCGACTGGACAATTTTTAGTAAGGAATTGAAGTCTGGATACGACTGTGATTTGGGGGGTCTTGGTCTCGGTCTTGGTCTTGAGGTTCAAGGTCTTGGTCTTGGTCTTGGTCTTGAGGTTCTTGGTCTTGGTCTCGAGGTTCAAGGTCTTGGTCTTTGTCTTGAGGTTTAAGGTCTTGACATCAAGACTGCATTTTTGTTCCGTTAATTGCATTCTGAAAACTGAAGAACTGGTCAAATAATTAGATGTCTATAATCTACATCTATGACCTTTGCTAACTTTCTGAGTCTCCAATCTTTATTGTAGAGATTACTAATTTATGAAATGCCATTTCTGTCGCAATATATCGCAATCGTAAAATTGAACAATCATGAGCTGGTCCGTGTTGTGTCCCAAGACTCCAAATGAAGAGACGAGAGGAAGGGGCGCCGCTAAGGCGGGTTTCTTTGAGGATAGAAGGCATGTAAGGCGAAGTATTGTATGGACTAGTGTAAGAAGAGGTGGGATTTCAATTTGGTGTGAAAAGCCTTTGGGGAAAAGGCAGAAAATTCCGAATGGTGGGTGTGTGTCTGTGTCTGTTTGTCCCGAACTGAAAATTTCGAAATTCAGAGGAAGACCGTTCCTGAATAGAGGTGCAGTGTGGCATATATTTATATTCCCGATAACGTTGGCAGTTTAATCAGATAGTTGCGCGCCTATCCGCAGACTACAAAGCGTGGCAGACCTGTTCCATGACCCAAACCACATCTAAAATGGTTTTCTTATTTCTTGACTGCGTGGACGTCATCGTTCCAGTAGACCTATTTAGGCTGTTCGTTTTCCTGGCTACTGGTGACGTAATCCGCATCATGGAGACGTTGGTTTGAACTTTGAATACACTGAGCAGCATTTTCTTGAAATTTTGGGCTCGTGTATATTGTCATTTGTGCATTTCATGTTTCAGTCTGTGTTGCGGACGTTGCGTTTGTGGTGGACAATTCCGGGAGCATACGAGACTCTCAACTACCTGGACAAGATAATTGGCAACTCATAGTCAACTTCCTAGTGACGCTCGTTCCAATGCTCAACGTCGGTCAAGATCGTACTCGAATTGGACTCGTAGAATTCGGTAAGCATTGAAAGAATCAAATATTTAGGTTATTTTGGCTTTGCTGTGAAATATCGAAACTTTCGACGAATGTCGGAACACGCGACACTTTCGGACAGCTATCGACGCGACGCCCGTCTATTTGGCACGAAGTTGTGCAGTACGTGCTCGGAATCTGTCGAAGTTGATTTGTGCGCCCAAACTTATGCCTGTAGTGGCTGAATTGTGACCTGGCAATTTGAACTTTCTAAAACTGTGAAGGTACACACGGCAGCTCGTGTAGTGTGTCGGAAATCGCCAATGGTTTACCTCTATGGAGTTTCTGATGAAGCAGGCAATGCTATTGTGGCTCCAACCCGTAGTCCTGATATATGGGACAGTCTAATTCCAGCGTGGAATAAAATTTAGTTAATTCGTGTTGCCCTGACTTTTTATGTCTGTGTGTACAGGTAACCAGGGATATCTGGGCTTTGATTTCACGAATTACACAACCCAGCAGGGTGTAATTGGGGCTCTGAATAAAACATTGAGATTCAGAGGAGAGAACACAAACACAACCGGTGGAATGCGTTTGGCTAGAGAGCGATTGTTCGACACGAAGTATGGAATGCGTCCTAGCGTAAATCATGTGATTCTTCTCGTGACGGACGGAGTGCCAACGTTCGACGCCGATAAACTTTCGGAGGAGGTTCAGCGCATAAAGAACCTGAGCATCCGAATCATGGCAGTCGGAGTCACCAACCAGGTCCGTGTTTATTTCACCGTTTAAATTCTCTGTGCAGACAGGTGTTGCTGAAGCCATTCGTAGTTGTAACTTGCCAAGTCTAAGACTCTTTTATTTGTTGCATATTAAACACCTACGCAAAACATTTTGCGCTAGGCTAGGACCGGCAACGTCGATTCTTGTCCTTCCTGGATCGAGGACTTGTCTTGACAATCGGTTAAGTCTGAAGAGCTCCCCGAGAAGTTTTCCTTGTAATGACCTTTATAGATAAATATTTCAGTCTTTGCGTAGCGCCACAGAGTTCTGCTTTGTGTTGGAACGTGGTACTCAAATAGACTAAAATGTATCTGCTTTTTGAATTTGGCTTAAGAACCAATTTTGTACTGTTTTCTTTTGAAAGGTGAATGACACTCTTCTGCGGTCGATCGTTACGCAGCCACACGAACGGAACTACATGTTCGCCGAAAATTTTACAACTCTTGACACAATAATTGCACAAGAGGTGCTTTCCGATAAAATGTGCAACAAAGCTGTCCCAACTGTCCAACCATCGACTTCAACCTCTGCACCAAAGACGATTGCCTTCCGACCACCATCGTCGTCGAGGTGGACACCAGGTGCTTCAGATGGTAAGCCTAAGTTTCTTTCTCTGCATGTAGTCTAACATAGAGCCCTGGGACACGTTCTAAGATCATTCATTGCTAATTTTGTTCGCATTCTACATTGATATGCTAAGGCTTGCAAATGGCAATCTGGAGATAATTTATGGACAAATGCAGCTATAATTGGAAACAGTTGTACGAAATATTAGAAGTCATTACTAGAACTTGTTTAATAGTAGTCGACACCTCCTGAAGCGGATTTTGTGGATTGAATTTATATTCTTAGTGCACTGCACACTTTTAAATACCCTGTGGCCAGCAACACTAGGAACCTGCGAAGTTGCTCGTGTCTTGTCGAAGACCTTGTTTGGGCGACTAAAAATCGAACTCTCCAAAAAGAAATTACCAGCCTTGTAGTCTGTTTGATCACCAGGTTGTCCATTGTAGTCTGTCTGATCACCAGGTTGTCCTTTGTAGTCTGTCTGATCACCAGGTTGTCCTTTGTATAGTCTGTTTGATCACCAGGTTGTTGTAGTCTGTTTGATATTGCGACTGTGCGTGCACGTGATTCGCGTTGCTAATTTGATCAGAAGAAAACCAGTTTCAGTCTTGACAGACGACATGAAATCTGTTACAATTTTGTTTTCGATCTACCGTCACAGCTCTGCCTTCGACCACAACATCTACGCGTACGACGACGACAACCATTCGTCCGAAAACTTCGCCGACGCCAACACCAGCCGCGATAGCAGGTCTGTGAAATTTCAATCGTAGAAGCTGCTATTCATACGCTTGGCAGTTGGCCTTCAGATGATTAGAGACTTCAGATTGTAGGCCTACAAGTTGACGAAATTGCTTCCTGCGGCTTCGAATGGTAATTTCTTTGCTGATTATCAAGTGCCATCCCTTGAAACTAGGACATCTTGTGATTTGCTTTTGTGTTCGTATGGTTAGGCTTTCAAGCTCTTGTGCCAGGATATACCATGAAAAATGTTATTAATTACTATATAATTGGATAATCATTGTCTAAGTATTGATAGCGATTATTTATTCATTGTTTACTCCATCTTTTGTAGAAGGTCGTAATGCGGGCGCAAACCTGATATTCCTTCTCGACTCCTCGGAATACGTCGAGCAGCGGAACTTCGAAATAATTAAACTCTTCACAAAAAAGGTTGTCGCCAATATGGATCTGGAAAAAGACGGAAGTAGGAGCGTGCGGATTGGAGTAGCTACTTTCTCTGACGGCGTTAAGGAAGAAATCCAACTGAATGACCACAAGAGCCGGTTCGTTTCTGCATTTCTAACCATATAATTATATGTCCTTTCATCCATATTCAGTCATTCATTCTCGTTGATTCTGTCGTTCATTCTATTTAGATTTGATGCAAATTAACGAACGTGCATGGTTTAAACATCCATTGCCGTTTTGTGATGCCTGGTTGTACCAATCTGAAGCGACCAGCGGATGGTATGGTTTGGAGTATCGTAGTAAAACTGTCGGCTTTGGTCTGAACATGTTTAGAATTTTGCAGTGTGATGTGAAAGGAATCTGTTTACGCTAAAAAGTTGGCCTCCTGACTCTGGCGGTTAGGTTACTTGTGCAAAGCAATATATGCATGTGACCGCATAATATTGGAAAGCTGCAAAACCATGATGGAGATCGCGTTCATTCTCGCATGACGCGGTGTTGATGGTGTTAAGTGTTAAATGACCCAATAAACGCATTCTAGCTCTCATTTGGCTTAAACCTCCAGTTACTTTTTAAATTTGCCTATAGAATTCTCGCTTGTAGCGTCGTAAAGATGCGGCTTTCTCGTAGTAGGCCTACTATAGACAATCTTTCGCCGCTGATTGAGGCGCAAATGGCATCGAGGGTTCCAGACACTAGGCCAGCAAACGTTGATTCGTCTAGTCTTGTGCAGCTTCATTGCAGAAAAGTCTCTATCGTTGAACCTTTTGTGTAAACGGCGCTTTCTTGGCTTGAATGAATCTGCCGTAAAGCTCCCTATTGAAGCAGGCCGAGACAATGTGCATTGTAGGTCGAGCCTAGTGGGGGCAATCGACAAGCTGCGTTTTAGTCGGGGCCGCAGGAACACCGGAGATGCTTTGAAGCAGGTCTGCGAAAAGTCGTTCGCAGTATTGGGAAGAGGTCGGGAACAATATCCTAATCTGGTGGTAATCGTGACGAATGGGGCATCTAACAGTGAACGGAACGCTGTGATGGCCGCCTCGTTCTGTAAGCGATCAAGGATCCACGTGGTTGTTGTTGCCGTTGGAAATTGGTTAAATGTCTACGAAATCAACAACATGGCAAGCTGGCCACATGATCGGAATACGTTCTTCTACCGGAACTTTGAAAGCCTAGAGAAAGCGAACGATTCTGAACTGCACGATCTCGTATGCAATAGTAAGTAAAATTTAATGTTTAATTCGCATCCTAGCCTTTCTTAAGGTTTTAAACAGGTTTAGGAAGTTATATAAAGCAAAACTTGTTCCTCGGTCAGCATATGTGTCTGAGAGATCATCAAAAATATCCTTTTTAAACCTAGTACAAACGTGCAGGTATATACAACGTGTGATGTTGGTAGTAATAAAATAAGTGACGAGCGTAATTACCTTGTAATGTAGTTGTACTTTTGGTGCTTCGTTTCAGACGTTGATGAGTGCCTTAGCAATCCTTGCAGAAATGGAGGAACCTGCCAGGATCTGATTTCGGCCTACGTCTGTCTCTGCATTCCAGGATTTGCTGGAACAAACTGCGACCAATGTAAGTGGAAGCTACAGTCTTGACACTAGACTGCGGAATTTTCCTGGTCTCTTTATTGTCCGGTTGGCGTTTCCTTATTACACGGGTCAGTTAAGTTTCTGGCGACTTGGTCGATTGTAAATCCTAAGGACGTTATACGTTTTTGTGTATCTAAAAAACTATAGTTGGTACACCCTTCAGCCTTGAATATGTACTCTAATGTGGGTGAATAAACACATTGCAAAGTAGGTCTATATGACGTCCGTGTTTACATACAATGTCTGCTAATTCTTGTGTGCTGTACCGTTCCAAAGGATTTATCTTGCTCGTAAACTTGGTACGCTGAATGGTTAAATCCATCCTTAAACAGACCTGATCACTTGGCTAGACAAAATGTACATGTTCTATTGCTCGGGTATATTTGAGACTCTGTACGCGTTGGTTGATTTTCCTGTATGTTCTGTGCGAATTATATAGCTTGCCATGATCGCGCTGACGTCGTTTTTGCTCTCGACGCTTCTGGAAGTTGCGGTCCTGACAATTTTCAGAAGCAGCTGGATTTCCTGACTGACCTGGCAGTTGGTCTGAATTTACACAGTTCGATCAACCGCATGGCTCTCGTGAGTTTCGCCGACGAAGGGGTTTTGCAGTTCGGTCTTGACTCGTTCAACAATGTCGTTGGCGTCGTTGATGGAGTCGCTCAAACGTATCTGTAAGTTTCATGAGTAGATCTAGCAACAACTGGTTTGAGAATAGACCTAATATGGAGTATCGATCGCTGGTATTTAGAACAAGGCTTGGCAAGACGTGTGTTTAAAGCATAACGCCTTGATCTCGAGTGCCAACTAAAAATCTGGACATTTTGTACCAGAAATGTCCAGGGCCAACGAAAGGCGCACTGGGTTACAGGTACAGTTGAAGATGATGGCGTTACACCATTGAATGTGCGTTAAAAATCTATAACCATAAAATTTGTTTAGTATTCTTCATGATGAAAGGTCTTTATTGCAGGCGTGGAGGAACCAGCATGGCAGCTGGTCTTAAATTAGTCCGCGAAGCAATGGCAATCTCAAAGCGCCCTGGAGCGAACAAGATTGGTATTTTGCTAACAGATGGACGATCTAAAGACCTTCCGGCAACACTACGCGAGTCTTCACTGGCCAGAGCTGATGGAATATCTCTTCTTACAGTCGCTGTTGGACCCTACACTGATGGCTGGGAGCTCAAAGACATCGCCAGCGAACCTTCATCCAAGAATTGCCTTGCCGTCTCTGATTTCAACTCTCTCAAGACCATTCAAAATAATTTGTTACAAGCCATCTGCCACAGTAAGTGCCGCTCATGTTAAATCCAGAGTTTTTCTATACAAAAACTCTATTCTCGTATAAATAGATGACCATGTCGATTCTTTGTAATCTATAAGTTGAGTGGCTTTATCCACGGCCTAAAATCTGCTTTAACTTTTACCAGAGTTTGTGTCCTAGCCATTTCAGTTTTGTGATGTTCAATTGAAGCGATGCAACATCGCATGAAGCTAATGCGATCAGATAATCGTGATTAGTGCAGTTGTGTGCAAAAGAAACTTGGGTACAGGATTTTAATATATGTGTTGGATTTAGTATGGAACGGTGACCAATTGGCTAGAGAGCTCGATCTGTAATGTGGAGAGTATGGGTTCGAGCCTCGCCTCGGGCAGTTGCTGACCTTAACAAGTCCTTCACTCGCATTGCTCTGCGCCATCGATGTTCTGTCGCATGGTCGTGTGCACTTCTGAACTTCTGGAAAGAGAGCAAGAATATAAAGCACAAATACATTTTATTGTATATATTTGAATTTATTGGATTCAGGGTTTTGACACATCTGCTAGATTTAGGATTTTAATGCAGTGTTCTTTCACTATCCAACAGACGTGCCAAAGTGTCGAAACAATCCTTGTTTGAATGGCGGTCAGTGCATCGACAAGATCAACGGCTACCAGTGCCAGTGTCCTTCAGGATTCACCGGAATCGATTGCGAACGAGGTGAGAACTTTCAAGGGTCGAGACATTCGTGTTACTATTGCCATGTCGTCTGCTATAACTAATTGTCAAACCATTCATTATCGTGTCTGTAAGGGCCACACTTCATTACTATTTCGACAAGGTTGAACCAGCAAGGCCTATATCCCATATTTAAGTTCGGATGCTAAATCCTTAAGAAATGCTGTACTTGGATGTATACGACATTTGCATGTAGACTTGTTGGCAGATATTGCGTTTTATTATTTAATAATGTCTATTATTTCCTTTAGGCTGTGATGGCAGATTGGACATTTGTATTGTCCTTGATGCATCGGGAAGCATTCGTAACGAACGCTTTCCCAAAGTGTTGGATTTCGTTGTCAACATAACTGATCAGTTCGAGGTGTCGCCGACAAAGACGCGCTTTGCTGCTCTGAAGTACAGCGACGACGCCGTCTGGTTGTTTGACCTTGACACCTACGCTTCTAAGCAAGACGTGCAGATTTCCATCCGAAGAACCACTTTCATGGGCGGAAAAACGAGTTCGGCCAAAGCATTTTCAATGATGGTGAGTGTCGACTTGTGAAGTTGTCTATCGACTTGAATTCAAACCATCCGTTTCCCCATTTGTAGCCTAGCGTTTAATTGATTAAAGAAAATAATTTTATTATTATCGAGACGATTTGTATAGCATTCAGACATAAAAGTGCGATCATAACTGACCAAAAGCGTGGGAAGCCACCAGCTAATCGCAATCCAGCAAACGATGATTCGTCAGCATGACGTGATGTTTCTGGATTTCGTAAAATGAAAAAAAATTGAAGTTGCACGTTTTTCTATAACGTCCGTAACGGCTCTACCCTGCTCGTTTTTCAATGAATTGATCGGGTGAGATCTTTCACGACCGTTGACCGTTTGAGTGGGTAGGCTACCACACCAGTTATTCTCGCAGTGTACGGCCTATGCAAGTAAGTTTCATACCGGTAATGGGACTTGTTGCTTGTGTACCTTGTTTCGTTAAACCGCGTTTCATGACTTTTTCGTAATTTGTTTTCCAGAACTCTTTTACTCGTCTGATTTGTCATGTTTATTCCGCAGTCTAAAAGAATCTTCAACAAATCTTTTGGTGATCGTCCGGAGGTCCCTAATGTCGCGCTGTTCCTGTGGGATGGAAAATCCAACGTCGACCCGGAGCTGTCGACTCCAGCTGCTATAGCCGCTCGTAACCAGGGTATCCATATCGTTGCATTCGGCGTCGGCGACGTAGATAGGTTCGAGTTGAGGAACATTGCATCCGAACCAAAGAACGACAACGTATTCATCGTTGCCTCGTCGAGAAACCTACCGTCTATTTTGAGTGGAATCGTCATGGCCACCTGTGATGGTAAGTAGCCTAATCCATGTGACAACCTAATCGGAGGCACTCCCACGCTAAATGATGAATACCAAGAAGAGGAAGTTCACCAGCCACTTGACCAATTAATTAGATGCAATGTTTGTCTATTTGGATTGGTTTCGTTGATTATATAGGCCTACCATACTTGTCAATTTGGTGACTTTGGGTTGGTAAGGGTTATAAGCAGAGCGCTGTCCACTGGGAATAACGCAACGTTTGTATCGCAGGAATTCTTAATTCGTAAATTACGAATGATTGTCTTTGCCTTTTTAACGTTTGCTATGGTAACGTTGGGATGTTTTGTGTTTTCAGACGTCAACACTTGTGCTAGCAATCCGTGCCTCAACGGCGGAACATGCAGGCGCTTCATAAAGAGATTCGAATGCGAATGCCTTCCGTTCTACGCTGGAGGTCGCTGCGAACAACGTAAGTGAATGAAAGCTGGCGATTAAGGTCAATCTACGTTGCAGTTTGAAAGCTAGACCTAGTAACTGCAATTGTAATATGTAATGTATTTAGCGTCGCTAGAAGATTATCAGTGGCAGGAGAGCTAAAAAAAAGCAGTTCGACAAACAAGATCCCAGTTAAAACTATCTAGCAAATTGTTTACATTGACTTTCGTTCTAGACAGAAAATTTAATCTTTCAATCTGTTGTATAAGGCTGAACTCTAAATTCTACAAGTCTGTCGTTTTAAAGGATTATTTTTTCCTGAATTTTGATTGTTGTGGCAAGCTTGGAACATGTCTTCTCTAAACTCCATTTTGTGGCAATAGACTTGTTCTGTTTGAGGTTCCTTACCTCCGGCGTCGGTGTGGATGAGGCGTGTAAGGGTGTAATTCAAATTTGTATTTCGAGTAGCAATTTCAAGTAGTAGGCCTATATAAAGCATCTGTCTCTTTCAATTCTTCACGAAAACTGAGGTTTTCCGCAGTCCGTCGTTCTGCGTGTGTTGATTTAATGTCTTGTTTCAGTTTGTAAGGCCACAGTGGACGTCGTCTTTGCGCTAGACTTGTCCGGAAGCATCGAAGGGAACTACGAGAATATAATCGACTTCACGAGACAGACGATTCGCCGACTTCCTGTAGGTGCCGATGCAGTACGCGTATCGATAATCCCATTCAACGCCAATGCCACTCTTCTCTTCAACCTCGACACCTACCAGACGCCATCCTCTATTTGGAATGCGTTGGTCTTCAACAGAGTTGGAGAAGGGACGAACATTTCGCAGGCGATTCGTTTGGCCCGTCTGTCTGCCTTCTCCGTCAACAGAGGTGATCGGTCAGGCGTCCGAAACGTTCTCGTGGTGGTTACGGATGGAAATGAGGAAGTTCAGTCCTCGAATACTCTGGCAGAGGCGGCTTATGCGAAGGAAGGAGGCTTCATCGAATTGTTTGCGGTTGGAATAGGGCCTAATCCGAATACAGCTTTATTAAATAGCATTCCTTCGAACAAAACTGGTGTGCTGTACGTGCGAAACGCAAACGACGTGACGTCCGAGTCCACTCGCCTTCTGAATCTCTTGTGTAGGCCTAGAGCATAAAACGGTTTGACGGTTGATGTTCGTATGTGAACTTTCCAAGTTGCTTTAGTTTTTCTGCTTGTTTTTTACGTTTGATGTTCGTATGTGAACTTTCCAAGTTGCTTTAGTTTTTCTCCTTTTTTGACGTTTGATGTTCGTATGTGAACTTTCCAAGTTACTTCAGTTTTTTGCTTGTTGAGTTTAATCTAGTTCTCGTCTCGCTGCTGAATACAATAAATGTAGTTCTCGTTGAATGTGTTTTCTTTCTAGTAGTACATCTGTCCTTGCATTCTTGTATTTTTACATCGACTTTAGATGTTGTGATGGAAACTGTAATAACTGAACGAGATCCATCCAACTCGAAGGAATGAAGCCCAGTTCCTTCAGAACGGATCCAACAAGGACCGTTGTGTGGTTTCCACCTTCGATTTAGTAAACATGTTGAAAACGGTCTCTACAGGTCAAAATTCATTAAACTGTATCCTGTATCCACGGACTATGCAGAGAACTCTTGTTCAGTGCAGGTTCACGAAATCTGACAGATTTCAATGACCCGAATCGAAGCATCTGACTTCTCTGAACTCTTTGAGGTGGTTTGTTCTGTTTGTTCTGATTGGATGTCTCCATCTCTACACCTCTAGCTTGCAGGCAGACTATGCATTACCAAATAGTATTAATGCGACCTACATGTATTTTGGTATTCGTCCGTAGAAGAATAGTTGCAAAACTGATCATCGCTTGCAATGCGACCGTTTATAGTGGCATTTCGACCAGATTTAACGCAACGTTTATTTTTTTGTGGTCGCAAGATTCGCTATAGGAACCAGTCTTGCTGTCCTCGAGACCAAGGTCTTCGTCTCCAGTGCACTGTCTTTGTCTTGGTCATGAGGTTCAAAGTCTTGGTCCTGGTGTTTGTCTTGAGGTTCAAAGTCTTTGAGACCAAGACTCTGCTGTAAATATGAAAAGCCATTTAACAAAATTCGAAAATTTATCGAGCCTGTTTTCGTCGTACGACAAATATCTACGAACGGATAAAAGTCTTGTTGGTCCGAAAAAATCGTCTGCAGCAGCAGCAGTTGTGCTGTATCTGGAAGCCCTGCAGAGACTTTTCTGAAGTCTGACTGTCTGATAGACCATAGAGGGATTTCGGAAAGACTCCCTCTCCATTTGTACATTACACCGAGTGCTTGAAAAGCTACTGTGTGTGCCAGCGAGTTCACCTGTAGAATGTATTTTTTCACATGGCGGAATTTGTATGAGGCCCCACAAGGCACGCCTTGGTCAGAAAATTCTGATCGAATTGGTTTATATAGGCCTACAGTCATGTAAGTTCAACATGTAAACAAGCCACGGAAACGCAAAGCAACGGCGTGAATGCAAAAGCGAAGAAAGGAAAACTGTCGAACAGATGTCCACCTGCAATGTCGGTTTCGGTTGCTGGATCTACTTTCTGGAACTCTCTCCCTGTGTCTGTGCGCTCCGCTCAGTCACTTGTGTCGTTTCGTTCTCCACTTAAAACTTCTCTCTTTCAAATTGCTTATCCACCATAGGCTGCCTCTCTGTCTTACGGACTGATCTTCTAGATATTAATCTGATTACGGCTTGATTTTGGTGTGACATCGGTTGATGCCTTTTGCACTAGACACCGGCGCAATAAAAGTTGCTAATTAAAATATTATAGAAGTTTACCGTGACTTCATTAAACTTGCACTAAGCTTCAATCGTCTCCGCTTCATAGCTTGTTTGATAACGAGTATAGAGTTAGTTAAATTTCTAAGCATGTGTAGTATATTGTAAGAACTTCTATAACGCCAATCTATATTCGTAATTGTGATTGGGAATTTATATAGCTCCGTCGTTAATCGTGGTTGCTAAGGGAGATCAAGATCAGGGACGACTCTCGTCTAAAAAGACAATTATTAGCAGAACAGCAATGACAGATTAAATGTTTTGTCCTGTAATTGTAATCAGATATTACAGTTCATTAAGTACAAAACGATTGACTTTTAAAACAAGCTGCAATTGTTAAATATGAGTATATTCTAACAGCAATAGGACCTAGCATTGTTCGCATGAAGGATTCATTGCGTCCCCAGAATCACCAGTACAACAGAGACTTTATTTCCCGACCATTAAACTCTACATTATCTACTTCTCAAAACTCTGTCTGACTTTGTTCCATGCTGCGGTTTGTCGGCGTGTGTTTTCTTTGTAGACAATAAACGAATATCATCATCAATGAAACTATGCGACGATGATGAGTTAGTATTTCGCGGTCATCAAGATAGGTTTGCCTTACTGCAACACGTGCGATTTATCTTTTTCTCTCGACTGCGCTCTGTTAAGAGCCCGCAAGTGGACATTTACGAATAAGATTAAACTTCGATTCACTAAAAGTAAACGCCTTGTCTCTGGCCTTTTCAGTAGGCCCGCAGTTTAAATTCTGTTGTATTGCATTGTATTGCATTCTACTGTACAGTATCATGTTGTTTGTATTGTGTTCTATTGTATTGCATTGTAGACTATTGTAGTGCATTCTATTGTGCGGTATTGTATTGCATTGTAATGCATTTTACTGTACAGTATTTAACCATGCTCCGTTGTTGCAGTCGTATTCTTAGATTTGTCATTGTCTCTCCGCAATCGCATATACAGTCTCGTGAACAAGATGCAGCTGTTGAACCTAAAGAAAAGAGACAATGGTGTAACGACATTGTTGATGATCGCCCATCCGTTGACGCCGAAGTAGTTGACCTGAAGGTCTCGTCCTGTCTCGAAAGCGTTGAAGGTACTGACCAACCATAGAGATCCGTTTGCAACTGCCAGGAACAGAATCACGCATTTGAATATCGCCGCCTTACTGCTCGTCGTATTTGTTGAACTCAGAATGATCCTCCCCGCGAACAGGCTGAACGCCACCTGGAAATACGTGTCGAACGCATTACATAGTTCAAGAGACAGTGTCACCCCCGTGGAGGCGGAATTATTGAGGTTGGGTATCGTCGCATTTGGGTGATGGTGTTGCTGGAGTTGGCCGAAAAGGGCGATCAACGTAAACGTATCGAAAGCTAATGGTCCAACGGACGAGAGCAGAAGTAGATAGTCAAGACCGCCGAACGTCGCTTTCCTGTCATACCTGAAACCTCTGCTCACTTGATATCCAACCGCCATGCTCGCTGTCATGCACAGCCAGAAGACGAAGAGGTAAGAGCTGAATAGATTCTGGTAGTGTGGGACCCCTTGGAGCCCGGGCACTTTCGGCAGAATCGCCAGGACGCCGAGAAGAACGTTCAGAAGTATGATGATGACGAGAACGAAATCCGACTTACACATCGAGGTTCTCGACGGCTGGTCGGTGTTCTGTAGCAGCGGGCGAGTCTCCTCCGAGTCCTCCTCCGAGCTGTCAAAGTCACCGGAAACAGTGGATGCTGGAAGACTCTCGTGTGGCTTCTGTTCCTCGCGGATGCTGTCGACATCGTCCTCGGCTATTCCACTGTTTGTGTAAACAACTCTCGTATCACTCGCATCGCTGTTTGCTAAGACGATACTGCTTGCGCAGTGAAAGAACCAGTGACACAGACATTCTCCGGCCAGCAGCGTAAATTCTATCGTAAACGGAAGGAACGTCGGACTGACATAAGTCTTGGCCATGTGATACAACGTATTGTTGTGATAAACGCAGTCAATGACTTCGACCGAGACGTTCATATTATCCGCAAGACAGCGCCGCGAGAAGCGAGACATTCTCGGCTGCGCAGTGAACTTGTGACCCGACTCGTGAACGAGCGCGTCGAACCAGAGACTTATGTTGACCGCCTGTAGGAACATCAGTCCGTATCTGGTCAAGGGTTTGTCGGAGAACGTCGATCGGTTGAAGCTGATACAGAACATTGTCTCCCCGCCGAGGTAGGCGATCCTCAGAATGTGGAAGATGATTTCCGTCACGTAGGAAACGTAGATGTAGCCGTCGTTACAGATTCTCCAGACTCCGTCGCAGCTGATCGACGTGATCGTGTTGAACATATCCAGAAGGCAGCCGAGAACGTAGAATATCGTAATGCCGATCAACGTCAGGTTGTCTCTGTTCCCTCCTTCTTCGATTGTCGGAACGAGGACGCGATCTCGGTGAACGTTGAAGACGAACATGGCCACCAGTCCAAGGATCATGTAGACGATCAGGGCGAGGAGGTTGACCGTCCCGTCGAACTTGGCGGATAGGTAGACGGAAAGAGTTATGGCAAAGGAGACGGTTATCAGAGCGATGAACATCTGAATGGAGGATATCATTCCGTTGAAACGCACGAATTTTACAACATCCGAATGAAGTCTGTGCGATTTTCTGTCTTCGTCGCTTTCAATGGCGCTTCCGTAGGTGAATGGTATTTGGCACCAGGCTAACTTTCTCAGTAGCTTATTCATTGTTTTTAGTTAAGTGGCTACTAGTTAAGAATACTCACCAAAGAAACTACTAGCTCGTTATTGGTTAAGAAAACTATCATTATAGTTAATTAAACTCTCCAAAGCAATATTACTAGCTCGATATTGGTTAAGAAAACCATCCGTTATAGTTAATTGAACTCTCCAAGTCAATCAATAGCTCGCTATTTGTTTAGAAAACTATCCAGAGAAACTATAGCTCGTTGCTAGTTAAGGAAACACTCTACAGATAAACGAGCAACGACCGAAAATTGGTCGGTTTACCATTTCAATCTCTTATTGCATCCTGGTCGGATCCCTCGCGCTGTACAAAGTTTCTACAACAGCTAGCTGTGATGGTGTACGTCTCAACAAAGACCAGTTGCACGCAGTTAAAGTTCGAATGAGTCTGAAACAGATTCAAACTTGGATTGACTGACACGATCGTCAACGTCCTGTACTTGACGTGCAGCCAATTATATTTTAGGCCCTGGGCTCGGCGTGTTTTGTCTACTTAAAAAACACTTCAACTATCGGGCACCCGTTATAACCACATACGCAGGCTAGAAGCCGAGTCTAATTACTGCTCGGGAAACCGATGGGCAAATTGATGAATTTATAGATGAGTACCACACCCAGTAGAAACGAGGGTCGAGTACATTTTCGGGAATTTCCTTCAGCGTTTAGTTCCTTGTGTAAAGAGTTATAAGTTGATATCTGTGGGTGGGGCGATTGTATGGGCAAATGCACGCGGTCTAGCCATTAAAAACACTTGTTCAGTAGGCCCTATACGTCCCTCTTGTCGTGGTTCACCGTTCAGGCAGAGGAAACCGATATAAAAAACCTAAGTTTTTCCCGATGACCACGCCGAGGGACTTTCCTATGTCAACAGTTATCTGATATTAGCTCATCGCGAAGAGACTTTTTATTGCATTGATTGTAATTGCATCGCTAATCTCTAGCATAATGTATGATGTGTGATTTATGATATCCAAACTATAAGCTGCGCCCACCTACAGATGACGAATACATAATACGATTAGCGTGTATCGAATAACAAATACAAATGCAAATACCGAAAACAGTTACTTCTCCCCAGTGCCTTTTTTTCTAGAAAAAAGGTTTCGGAACTGAACAATTATGGAAGGGCTAAAATCCCAAGAAATACGGGATAGGGGGTTGGGTGGGGTCTCAATAAACATTGAAAACAGTTCACAACACTTAAACTAAATTAAAATAACTAAAAAATTGTTTTTATTATTAAAATAAATAAATTATTTTTTAGTAGATGAAAAAAGGTGCCGGAACGTCGTTCCGGCGCGTTCCGGCTGAATAAAGTACTGCTTCTCTCGTATACGCTGTCTTGGTGCCTAAAGTACTCATAAATATCAGCTGCACACTTTTCTTCAAACCGTCAAACTGTATTTGAACTGGTA